>OZ007597.1:134478442-134500548 GCA_963931845.1 Maratus michaelseni
CAAGAATTAAAAAAAAAAAAAAAAAAAAAAAAAGTTTGCACTTATTTTGTTTTTTCACTAAAAAGGGGATATAGTGCCCTACAAAATAATACAAAAAAGGTATTAATTATATTTTTATTAGGTATTTGACAAAATAGTCATAAATCATTAAACTCTGCATCTTAAATGTTGACATAAGTACATAAGTGCCAAGTATTAAGTATTGTGAATATAACTATTTGACCTTTAAAATCGCAGAATACTGCGATAAAAAACGGTAAATATTACTAATTCGAAAAAGTAATATTCGAAATCTATAATCTTTGACACTTATTCATTAAGGAACATAACCATATTCACCATCGGTAACGATCGCATTTTATTCTTGTTCTGCTGTTTATTATTAGAATATATCTTTATATTGTCATTGACGTATGTTGTTTTTTAAATAAATGACGATTTTTCTGTGTGTTTTGGGTGGCAACGGATAAATAAACTTACATGATATTTGTCTACATGAGGCTAACGAAAAAGACAGGCTGTCGCATTGCGTTAGACGTTCCTCTTTTTTCGGACCGCTTGAGTCACGTGATACTCTCTTCGTGACGTAGATGCAGGAAAAGCACGAAAACGGGTGCACGAAAAGAGCATCACGTGACTCTAGGGGATCGAAAAGAAATGAACGAAAATTTACGGCTTGCAGCCTGTCTGTCTTTTTGTTAGATTCGTGTCTACATATGCCAGCTTATTTTCAAGGACACGTTTCAGCCAAAAAAATGGCATTTCGAAAAAAATTGGACTTATGTATATTTTGCAATGACCCATTTAAATATAATAAATACTATATCATTTTTATTATAGTTTTTAAGCCAAACTGAATTTAATAAATTATTTTTGACTAAAATATGCTTAAACAAATTTGCTTAGCATTAACACGAATTATTTCCCAGGAAACTATTTTAAACGCAGGGTTGCATAAAATACCAAATACTACTTTATTATAATGAATATTTTTAATTTATGGGAGCGGATTTTGAAAATTGTTAAGATATTTTTCTTATTACATTTTCGGCTAATATTGAAAAAATAGGCGTTCATACAGCAGTATTATTTTACTGAAAAAATGCCTAGGTATTTGAAATAGTGCTTAAGATGATAAAAAGTTTTACACACAGAAATGCAAGTTTATTAGTAAAGTTAGTGGGTATTTTACACATTGTTTCGAAGATTACCATTAGAATGTAGCCGTTGCTTCGTTAATAAGCATTTTACATTTTAAAAGTAAAGTAACAATACTATATAAATACTTTATGCTTGTGTCTGTGAAAATGATATTTAAAAATAATGCTTAGAAAAAAACGTTTATATTTCCACTATACTGAAGCAATTTACTTACATTAATTCTAACAGTCATTTTTCCATGATTTTTAATTCCGTGTACATTGAAATTATTATCCGTTGTTTCGAAATTCCAATTCAGAATTCAGCCCAATATACCGAGTATGTTATACTGAAGCAATGATCTTTCTACCAAGTTAAGATAATAGTAAGAGGAGAGTTACATTGACATTTAGCTTATAAAATTTTTCATCACACATACTTTCGTCCAATCTGAAATATGTGCTGTTGCCTCTGGTTTTGGTTCCAGCCTCTCTTTTGTGTTGTAAACAGGGTTATATGAAAGACTCAACAGAATTCGCAAATATAAGAAGTTTGCTGAACATTTGGCAAGTACCGGATGTCCCAAAAATGACTGATGGATTTTAAAAATCAATAGCTTGCAAACGGTGACAGATATAAAACAAATTCTTGCAGGAGGGTTATGTATGATGTCAGGAGTTTTTTTTCACTGTGATTCTTGATTTTAGTTCGAATTTCAAACAATAGATGGCGCTGAGAGCGATTGGTACTCAGTCGACCCGAAACTGACACCACTCAACATTGATGCACCGCCCCCTGAATACTAAACCTGCGCGCTGATAAAAAAGGCGGCTGTCACAGGCGGATGTTTTTTTTTCGGCGTTTGAACGGTCTTTCGAACTTCAACACTAATAATTTCTAAGAGTTTTCTTCATCTTGCCTTTCAGAGAACAAACAAGGTCAAATAAAACTTTAAGATATTATTGCTGTTGAAGCTCGAGGGACCGTACAAACGCTGAATAAAAAAATCCGCCATTTTTGTCAGCGCAGGCCTAGTATTGAGGGGGCGGTGCATCAATGCTGAGGGGCGTCAGTTTCGACCTCCACTGAGCGCCAATCACTGTCAGTGCCATCTATTGTTTGAAATTCGAACTAAAATCAAGAATCACAGTAAGAAAACTCCTGACATCATTCATAAACCTCCTGCAAGAATTTTTTTAATATATGTCACCGTTTGCAAGTTATCGAATTTTAAAATCCATCAGTCATTTTTGGGACACCCTGTAATCACTGCTAGCGTTTTTAACAGTAGTGCAAAGTCCGAGAACTAACACAAGAAGAAGTATTTTTTGAGCGCTCTGATTCGTGGCATTCGAGCTGATATCTTTCGTAAGATAGGAGATGCAAACAGTAATAAGTTCGTCATTCACGGAATTCTTGAGGAAGTATCTGATGCTGACTATGATAAAATAGTACGTGTGATAGCAGCTTAATATTGCACTTTGCTAATAGAGAAAATTAATTAGTACATATGTAAGAGATGGCGATTAAAAGGATTTTTTCAGACAAGTTAGACAAATTTAGGCGTTGTTATGCTTTCAAGCAATGTAGGTTATACAAATCGTTGTTATTTTTAAATGTACATCCGCACATAACTTTTGGATGGATTCTAGCGTTTGAAAAATTGTCGTCGTATCATGTATAGTTTTCTTTATTTTTTTTCTTTCTTATTTTTTTCTTTTTTTTTTCTTTTTCTTTTTTTTTTTTTTTTTTTGCATAGCGACATGTCAGAAAAATTAAAAAGAAAATCCTTTAAAAAAATGGATGTTGTACTGAGGGCATCACTAAGTGCAAAAACAGCTGCTAATTCCAAAATAATTACGTAATTAACAACTTGCAATTCATTTATCTTCTTCCCACATAATCCTCAGTGAAACATCTTAAAGTTGAAGTTCGCAATTTTTTTGGCTTTCTTTCATTATTTTTATTTGTAAGTCACCGATGACGTAATACGCCGCCGGTGTCTTTCTGTAATTTAGTCCATTTTCTTTTTTAATAAAATTAGATTTTTTTTCTTTTAAATATGATGCTTATTACTTGTTTACTATTATTAAACATTGCAATAAGGAAGAACATGATCAGAAACTGACAGTTAGATTTTAAAAGTCTTTTGCTTATGGAGTACTCCGTTGGTGTTTTTATGTTACTACATACCGTCCGTGTTATATAATTTCTACTTAACACATTGACGGACAGTAGGAACAAGTGAAGTTCGAAAATTAACACTATATGTTTTTGTAATTTTTAGAATATTAGAAGCATAGTTTTACTCTTTCTGCTTAAATAAACTTAATTTTGATTAATTCAGCACCTTTAATTAGGTTGCACTACTCCATTCACAACCACGTCAGGGTGGCTAGTGGTCAGGGAAAAATACAGTCAAAAAATTGGTAAACAGCAGTATATTCTTATAGAAAAATTTATTTTGATTATTCGATCAAATAATCAATTTGAATTTTTCTATAAGAATATACTGGTAATTATAATTTTTTTTACTGTATTTTCCCTGACCACTAGCCACCCTGCACTTGCATACTGAAGCTGCAACTCGTATAACAGGTGGAAAACGAACTTCAACCTAAAAAATTATTTCCAAAACATGACACTGGGCTTCTACTTGTACGCCAGTAAATGCACATTTGTGCTGCTATAGCCGTAGTGTCTAAAAACGACCGTTTCGTTTTGGGCGGCTATTGCCGTCATGCCACATAGTGAACTTCGCTTTGACGGCTATAGCCGCAAGTGTCCATCAACGTGTTAAATTTATCTTTTTTATGAATTTGGTGTATCTTACTTTGATATTACTACTGAATATTGTATTAAACAAGAATATCATTAAAAGTTGTTATATAGGTTTAAAAGGTCTTGGCACATACAGAAAACCCTCCGTGTTTTTACGTTACTAAAAACAACTTGAAATGTTTTAAGAAGTTAATATATCATGGTCTGCTGCAGGTAAAATATGAGCGATGCTGGTTACAATGTTGTATAAAGTGAATATGGATAACAATGAATGGTTGTCATAAAAAATACTCTATTCATACAAAACGTTCTTGCAGAGATACGCCAACTGGTGTGCAATAAGTACCGGGTGTCCCAAAAATGACTGATGAATTTAAAAATTCAATAACTTGCAAACGGTGACAGATATAAAAAAATTCTTGCAGGAGGGTTATGTATGATGTCAGGCGTTTTCTTACTGTAACCCTTGATTTTAGTTCGAATTTCAAACAATAGATGGCGCTGACAGCGATTGGCGCTCTGTCGATGCCGAAACTGACGCCCCTCAGCGTTGATGCACGCCCCCTGAATACTAAGCCTACGCGCTAACAAAAATGACGGATTTCTTTTTTCAATGTTTGTACAGTCCCTCGAACTTCAACACCAATAACATCTAAGAGTGTTCTTTGACTTATTTGATCTGAGAAAAACTTGGCGAAGAAAACTTTTAGACATTATTGGTGTAGAAATTCGAGGGACTGTACAAACTTTGAAAAAAAAAAAATCCGTCATTTTTGTTTGCGCACAGGCCTAATATTCAGGGGGCGGTGCATTAACGCTGAAGGGCGTCAATTTCGGCCTCAACAGAGCCCCAATCACTGTCAGCGCTATCTATTGTTTGAAATTCGAACTAAAATCAAGAATCACAGTAAGAAAACTCTTGACATCATACATAACCCTCCTGCAAGATTTTTTTAAGTATCTGTCATCGTTTGCAAGTTATTGAATTTTAAAATCCATCAGTCATTTTTGGGACTGCCGGTATATACATTTTAATGTATATCCACACATCTTCACGTAAATTTTAATTTTTTATTAATTGTCAAAATACTTACACATGAGTATGCTATTCCTACATACGTACATTTTATTCGTTACGTAAAACAATAATATAATCACTAACGAATGATATAAAAAAATTTAAAAACGTAAATAAAAAATTCAAAAAGTGCAAAATACGAAAACATCGCAGGGATTTATTTGCTTATAAATGAAGTCAAGACTATCTGCTTACACTGTGCATGTATTGAATTAGCAGTTTTGCATATGAAAGCATGCTTTACAAAAACTTTTTAATTAATTTGATCGAAAGAATTGTTGAATATATTATTTCATAATTCCTTTGGCAATTAATGAATTTTATTGCATTCTCCCGTGAAATAAAAATATTTTACAGCAAATTAATTTTTCAGAAAACTTCAAGATGTATTTCCCAAAACAATGTGTGTGAACTTTTAGAATTTTCGCTAGAGATTTAAATCTTTTATTTAGAAATTAGTAAATTTCCATAAAATTATGGATTTTATTTGAAAACATTTTAATGTTAAATCTTATCTGCATACGTTATTAATGAATTTATTTTGTTATGTTTAAGAATTATAGTTATAAACAAGCGTGTGGTATTTGTTTATGGTGATAATGAAATCAGTTCATTTAAATATAAATTCTTTTTTCTCCCGTCAATTCATATGTGAGAAGAATGCAAGTTAATAGTGTAAACAAAATCGAAATTAAAACAGCAAATTAGCTTTTTTCTGAACAAATATGGTATTCTCAAGAGATATGTACAATATTACATAAATACACTGAGCTTACTGAGCTACATTCAAATCTCCGATTTTTTTTTATTTTTTTTTAAGTAAACTAATTACTTGTGTCAAACACACAAAACTTTTTTTTAATTGCATCTGCCCTTAGGCATTTTTCTTTTTTTTTTCACAATAAATTTTATTTATTTAGTGACACAAAACATTCGTATTTAATCAATAAATGCACTATGAATATAAATTACTAGATTACAATTTTAAGTATTACCACATTTTTGTATTCTTTTATAAAGAAGTAAATATTTATATATGCGTATTAATTGAGACTCTAAATCTTCCAACTTAACTAAAATCTGGTTAATCTATAAAATCTACCAATGTTTTTTACAATATATACAATCTGTAGAATAACAACATTATAATAATTAGTATTATATTAGTCTTATAATCTGTACAATAACAAAAACGTCTTTTTTACGCTTGATGTAACACAAAAGAAAAATAAATCCACAATAAGTAAACCATTACATAACGTACATGACATTTCGTCTAATAATCTAACTTAAAAATACTTTAAATAGAATAGCAGGTTTATATACCGGGTGAACCGTTATTAATAAATTTATTTTGTTATGTTTAAGAATTATAGTTAGAACCGGGTGAAAGTTCGTTAAAACTTTAAAAATCCGTAAAAAAAGGGAGAAATTGTGATAAAGAAGTGCTGTTTGCAAGAAAGGGCTCACAAGGTAGTCGGGTTTTTTTAGCAGCAAAAAAATTGTTAGTTAAAAATGTCACTGGTAAAGGGCGCTGATGACCCGAAACACAATGAACAGGACAACAGTACGCTCCATCCATTTATTCTTGCAATAACAATTTTTCAACATGACCTCCAGAACATTGTACAACACAACTAGTACGACTCACAACGCCCGTTACAGCTGAATGCAACATGTCGGAATGAACTTCAGAAAATCTCCGTTCAAATAGAATAATTTCACCAACAACGCTCGGTCGGGTGATGATAACATTCTGAAAGCGAATGAGAAATCCTCGTGTATCCCGGTCTTTTATTGCAGGATTAATTTGCATAATTCTGCTGAATCTCTCGCATGTTAGCGCCATCTACAGGTAACTTTTTAAACTTTTTTTTCTGCTGAAACAAATCCAAATACCCTATGCGCATTTTCTTGCAAACCGCACGTCTTTATCATAATTTCTTCCTTTTTTATGATTTTTTTTTAAAGTTTTAACGAATTTTTGGTCCACCCGGTACATTCACATAAGAATGTTCACATGAGAATATATATGAATGCTCTTTGCTTTGAGTAAACTACTGATATTCCATTATCTATTTCTAGAATTAATTTTTTGAAATATTAATCAAAGTGTCTGTCTCAAATGTACGTAATATACAGATTTATTTTTGTTTCTTTGTTCGTATTTCCTGGCGATGTGGCGTTATAACGGTTTTGCATTAGCAACGAGCCTTCAAGTTGCAATATGCGTCAGGCAGCAAGGAGGACAGAACACGAATTTAAAATGTACAGTAGAGAAAAAAAGAGGGTATCACGTTACTAACTCTGTCGCAAATCATCGTATATAAATATGCATTAGTAATATCATCTACTAATTAATTCTGCATTTAAATTGTAGTTAGGGGGTCGTTCACATATAAAAATAGTAACAAACTTGAACATTTTGAGTTCTAACACTTAAATTTTACATTACATTTGGATTTTTCTATAAATTGAGTTGGGTTGGGTTGATTATTGACGGCCAATTATCTACACTAGGGATATAGGCCCGGGGGAGTGCCCTTCGTGGGGGTCTTTCTAAGGAAACCTAACCCGTATTTACGCATGGATAAATCCACGGTTCGAAGAAAACCACGAAAACTCCGAACGATTAGGCCGACGGGCGCGATTGGGATCGAACCCAGCACCTCCCGTCTACCAGCTTCGAGAGCAGAACCTCTCAGCCACTGGTGGGGCCCTATAAATTGAACTAACCATACTAACATAATAATAACTAACCTAAGGGAAATTTTACTCAAATTTTATAAAACCATCTCACACCAGAATTTTTATTCCAAAATTATTTAACTGTTTTATTAATTTATTATCTCATTTTTTATATCTTATTTATTTAAGGAAGAAATTTCTGTTTCGAATCGAAATACTTTCATTTGGTACCGATCAAATGACTGCGTATTAGTATACAATATTTAGTGTTAAGTTCAGTAGTTTTGTTGAAATATGTAAAAGACCAACTTCACCCCAACATAAATGATCTTGCTATTAAAGTACTGATTACTAATTACGACTGAATATTGATTCAACTTTCCTGTCTATATTCAGTTTAAAAGATAGTTAAAAGTTTATGTTAAAAAACGAGTTTCCAAGAGTTAAAATGTTTATTGTACGTACATAAAGTTATTAAGGCTGCTCGTCAGTAAACTTTCCGATTCCCCTCGCTAATGATAAACCAATGGGCGTAAGATGCATTTTTATATTTAAAATATCTCCTCGGGTTTAATATTTTTAACTTCTGTTTTCTTTGTACTGTTCTTAAAGGATATCTTTTTTTTCTTAGTTATCAAAATATTTCTAAAATATGTGCTTAATTTATAATTTTATTTGAAAATCTTATTGAAACTGAATAAGATTTTAACACTTCGCATAAAATTAAATATATATTTTAGACAAATTTTGTCAACTAAGAAAAAAAATGATACATTCTTTAAGAACAGTACAAAGAAAACAGAAGTTAAAAATATTACTTTCTTGAGGGGATATTTTAACTATACGAATGTATCCTACTCCCATAGGATTAACATTGGCGAGGGGAATCGGGAAATTTACTGACGAGCAGCCTTAAAATCTTTTCTTCATTTTTATTTTCTCATTAAAAAATGAAATATACAAATGCACTACACAATTTCCCTTAAGATCTTTAACATGAAGATTTTTGAAATAAATAAAAATCTTAAAATAATCTAAAAAACATAGAAATAGCTGTATTTTAATTATATGAAAATTATATAAATCACAGCTGTATTATAACTGGGAAATTAAAATTTCTATATTGTGTAAATAAGGAATTTATAAATTATGCAATAATGTTATCGTATTATCTTCACAAAACCATTTTTATTTCGTAGTACGAATATTTTGGAATATTAGTTAGGTATTTAATTGAATTCTTTTCAAAATATTCTTTGTCTCTAGAGACAGAAAAAAAAGGTTTAGTAAATTGCTGTCTTAAATTAAACTAGTCTATCAACTTTACAATTTCTAAATAACCCAGCATTTATTATTTTATTTTGAGATTCTTCGTCCAAAAATAAATATATTTTGTGCATCTATATAAATTTAAAAAATGTTCATTATAATTATACTCGCCCATAAATTATTATGAAAATAAAGCAAAATAAAATAAAATATACGTGTCATTCTTAATTTCCGTAGAGACAAAATAAAATTATAATTTCAGAATTAATAATAAAAGTTTGATTTGGGAATATTTCCGTGAGAGATTTAAATTATGCAGGATTTCCAATTACCTAATGTTTTTAACCAAACACAATCAACAAATAAAAATTTTTGTTTGTTCAACCTAACTAATATATTCAAATTTAAACGACAGTGTTATATAATCCAATACTGAACTAAACTTCGATTGATTATGTAAAGTTTATTTATTGAATTTTTTCACTTTAAAAAATTAATTTAGCTATTCATAAACTTATTACTTATTATATTACGAAAATATTACCTGAATAGTATATTATTTTCAAGTAGAGTAATGCACGATGTTTACAAATTTGGTTATTTATGCTATTAAAAGAAATTGCATATTATAAAAAAAGGACTTAAGTATTCTTAAATTATTCACAATACATAATAATGTGAAAACTAGTTAATTTGAAATCTTCGCAAATATAAAGTGAAACAATATTAACTTTAGTCCAGAATAAGTTCATAGAATTTGCTTATATTTGAGTAACCTAGAAAACTTTAGTTGTCTTTAATTTATGATAAATAGTTCTTTTGCATAAACAAAATGTTTCTTTAATTATGTATAGGATATCAGAAACATACTAAAAATAAGAACGAAAAATCATGCTTCAAGCATAGATTATGCAATACATTCCAACACATCCAAAATACTTTTACAAATCTTTAAGGTGAAATATGGTGTCTAAATAAACGATTTGGAAAACACACAACACATTTGAAAACAAAATTTCAGGAATTACCAATAATACTTGGAAAAATATCCAAAATATTTTGTTCAGCCTTGTATATGATCTATTTGTATATATATTTTTTGTATATACACTATATATATTTGTATATATACTATGTAGGATAATAAATTTTAGTTCAGTTAGTAAACGGATAGCAGAGTTTAAAATACCTCTTCTGGAATTTCCATTAATAATAAGAAATGTACTCGAGATCGTTTGTGCTGTCCTGTATATGTTCTGTTGAATTTATACACAGGAAGTAATAGGCAAGAAATTAGTTAAAATTAAAAGCGCGTTCCGTAACTGAAAACACGCTTCCAGCAATTATTGTTAAAAGATAGTACTTTAACAGAATGATTTGCGTGTCCCTGTAAATTAACGATGCATGTTATACTCACAATATTCTATTAGTAAACATCTTGCAATTAAAAACGCTTTCCGTAACTGAAAACTCGCTTCCAGCAATTATTGTTAAAATATAGTACTTTAACAGAATGATTTGTGTGTCCCTGTAAATGAACAATATATGTTATACTCACAATATTCTATTATTAAACCTTTTGTAATGCACCTCAGTATCTCATACATATCAATTTACATATGTTTGGAATATAGAAACATTATTGGAATAAACCGCAAACGAGTTTTCCACGTAGACCGCAATGTAATGAAATTCTTTTGAGTGTCCATGTAAAGGTCCCTGTAAAGGTAAGCCATACGGTAAAGGTAAGGCACACCATATTCTATAATAAACCTCTTGTAGTGCACCTGAGTGATATATAGCATTTTCAATATGTTTGAAATAGTGAAACATCATTAAAGTACACAGCAAATGATTTTCCCCCATAGAACGTAATGTAACGAAATTATTTTGAATGTCCCTGTAAAAGAGCTATACGTACTACACACTTCATTTTCAATACCAAACATGCCATAGTAAACACCAATAATATATGTCAATTGCAGGACAATCCGAATATATTTTTGCGAGTTAGAGCACGGACAGACGACAGACAAACAAATCGAATTCATAAACACTTTTCAACTATGTTAGAAAGTGTTAATGAACTTATGCTCCGTAATTACATTGAGTTTTTTAGTTACCTTCTGTATAAGTCTGAACTATTCTATAGAATAAGGAGCTACTATAACAATTAATACTTAATATATTTTGCTATTCTTTGTACAACAATGTCTCACTTCTAAATAGCTTATTTTTATCTGAACTCTATACATAATTCTGGTGTTCCATACTGAATCTCAATCAACACAGAAAATTTATAATTAGTACTTCATAATAAAACAATAAATCGAGACGTACTGCACCAAAATTTTCATGAAGACCCACGATTTATCCTTTCAATTACTTGATTTTTTAAAAATCAATTTAGCTATTCATAATTTAAATGCTTCCTATAATAATTTGAAAATGTTTTAATTTTATCCATATTATACTCATGCAGAGTAATGCACTCACTGTATTTGTAAATTACAAGATGGTTTTAAACTTGAAGATGTCCGCCCGTATGCAATCATATAATAAAATCACTAATTATTTTTAATATACAGATATAAATGCGTAAGTGATAGAAACAGAACACAAAAAGGCTTATAAAAATAAAAAAATTAGTTCCAAAGATTTCTCATATATGGCGTTACTTCTGCAAAGCTACCGCAGAGGCTGTAGAATGCCTTTATACTTAGCACTGGTGAAAGACGCACAGTGCGTATGCACAATTATTGTCCAAACTATGGCAATCCACATTCCAGAACTTAAACAAAAAAAAAACACCTACATGAATTCGATTAGACGAGTGAGATAAGTCAACAAACATTAGTTTGGCTATAATAAGAAACTCGCCACGATTTATAGAATGCCTATGTAAGATAATAGCAAGATACGGACAAAAAAAATCTATTGTTCGATACGATTTTGGAAAAAAATCGAACCACCAAACAACTTGCCAAGCTTTCTATTATCGTCAAACTAATGTTTGTTGACTTGTCTCACTCGTCTAATCGAACTTATGAAGGGGAGTACTGTTATACCTTCTCAGATTGGATATTTAAGATATCTTAGATTGCCAATTTAGAGGTAGCACACAACAGAATCATAGAACCTGTTCGAACCGCAAAACTCATCTAAGATGACACTGGGCGTTCCTGTGTCTGAGAGCTGAACAAATGGAATGTGTTCGCATGCGCTTAAGTTAAATCCAGCCTAAGCGGCCAATCAGTTGAAGCGAGCTTCCACGGCCAATGAGAGTGGGTGGTTGTGGCTGTATCTAGCCATAGAAAGTTCGAACTCACTGAGAGAGTTTGTGGAACCGCGACCTACGTTATATACGGCCGGTGCATGACGTTTAAAACGTCACATGGAGTGGATCATTTTCACACAACGATTGGTGCAAAGCGGTGGTAGCGCCGCTTTGCACCAATCACCGTGTAAAAATGATCCACTCCGAGGCTAACGAAAAAGAAAGGCTACCGCGGTGCTTTACGGATATTTTTTTTACAGACCGCCGGAGTCACGTGATGCTCGAATGTACCAATGAAGGTGTACGAAAAGAGCATCACGTTACTCTAGCGGTCTGTAAAAAAAGATAAGTGGAATGCACCGCGGTAGTCTGTCTTTTTCGTTAGCCTCGATCCACTCCATGTGACGTTTTAAACGTCATGCACCGGCTGTGTATAACCAGGGCTACACTAGATACCGGGCTTGCTCATTCATTATCATGACGTCACAAAAGGTGTCTGCCCGGGGCGAAAGACATACAGTGATTGGCGCAAAACGATGGGCGCGTTTCTTTGTACCAATCGCTGGTCGTGGTCAGCCACTATTTGAGACTTTTTGAGAGTGAATGAGCAAGCCCGGTATCTAGTGTTGCCTTGGTATAACGTAGGTCACGATGGAACTCCCTTAGTGGGTTCGGCGGTCTGAGATTACTTAAATGTTAGATCTGAACGGGGTATTAAGTTCTGGAACGTGTATTGCCATAGTTTGAACAAAAACTGTGCATACGCTTTTTAACCACTGTTATGTAATGTATAAAGGTATTCTACCTCTTCGGTAGATTTGCAGAGGTAACGCAATCTATAAAAAAAATTTTGAACTAATTATTTTATTTTTTTAAAGAACATTTTTGATCATAAGTAGTATTTTCAAATAAACTGCACTCTGTACGCCAATTGCTTAATTTTTTTATTGAATTTTAAAATGTGTCAAGGAGTTTTGGGACACCCATTATATTTATATTGTTGCGTGTAAAAAAATTAATAATACATCTTATGCGATGGGAAGTACCTGCCGGCGCACGCCATGAACGTCCAGTTGGGCGACTGTTTTTCTTCTGCCACAAGCATCAGAAAAAATTCGGTCGCCCAATTATGAAAGGGCATTAAATTCTTTGGAATTTATACTAACATTTAGTTTTAAAAGTGTTGTTTTTTTTGACAAAATGGCGGTCATTTGAACATTAAAGATGATTTTTTCGCTTTTGTTTTTACCTTTTACGAGATAGAAAAATTAATTGATCAATGTCTTTTCGGTGCTATAAGTTCCAGCAAAATTTACTATTAGTGCGTTCAGATCCAAAACGCGGGTTACTCGTATAATTGGGGAATGACGTCATCTGATTTTCTCAGGGTAAAGTTGGGTTAAAACGATTGTGAACGCTTTTGGGTAAAGTTATGGGCATGTTTACAATCAAACACTTCCATCAACCAATCTACCGTTACATTTTGATTGTACGAACATTGCAGGAACCATCCTAGCCGACGTGGGCCAATTATATCATAGTCCTGTTAAAGGTAGACCAATCAAATGGTCAGGACTCAAGTGTACAGTAGGAGTTATAAAGAACAACAGTTAACAGTTGCAGTTAGCTATAAAGCAAACAAACAAATCAGATTTTCCAACCACGTGATCACTTTACCCAACAAAATTCTCCAGTTAATGTGGGTTACCCAAAGTATGGGTAATTTCCGGCTCCGAACGCTACGGCAAACCCGCAAAAAATCACGTGATATCGGTCTCTGAACGCTTCGAGTTACCTATGCGTTACCCTAAGTAACTCGGGGTTCGGTCTGTGAACGCGCCCTTTCTCTCTGTGAAAAAAAGAAGAAGAAGAGGAAAAACGGTCGAACAGTTCTCGAGAAAAAGGATCGCTCAGTTTGAAAAACAAGTTTAAGGCGCGCCACACACCAGTGAGACATGCAAAAAAAAAGCGTGAGTCAGGAAACAATTTCACCCTGTTAAAAAAGAAGAAAGGATTTGAATATCAACATTTTTTTCCTGTATCACACTTTTTTGTTGTATGTCTCCCTCGTGTGTGGCGCGCCTAAAGTTTACCATAACGCTACGTTCAACGAGTTAAAAAAGCGGCAAGGAATTGGAATATCGTGAAACCGCTTTTTGGAAATGATGTGGGATTCAAAAAATATGGAACAGATGTGTTACACTGACGCTAAAATGTAAACAAAAGATTGGCGACTGTTTGGTTGGCACGATTTCCAAGACTGCGCCAAGCTACTATTTTCCGTTGCCATTTTGGAAACATAGAAAACAGAACATTTATAAATAACGTATTCGAAAACGTAACAGAAAATCGTATTTCTACACAACAATTAAAATAAACCAAAAATACATTTTTTACAACATAAATTTAATGGAAAATGTTAATTACGTCATTTCAATCTTTTAAAGTGCACTACTATATTACAGTAATCCTTCGCTGATGCTAATTTTAATTTCACACAAACTTTTAGTTAAAATCATTACGTCATTTCAATCTTTTAAAGTGCCCTCATATATCAGAGTAAACATTCGATTATTTAGTTTCTAATTTCATGACGAACACAACATTTATAAATAACTAGCTTACCCGCCCGGCGTTGCCCGTGCCAACAACCTTAAATGTACCTGAAATCAGTGTTGAACATTTTTTTATTTTTAAATAAATCTAATGTTGGGGGCCCCACTACCTTAGACAGCAAACACTGGGCGTGCCATACACACTCTCATATATTACCATAAGTCGAGTCGAAAGAGCCATACCCCTTCATGATCCAGCCCATAGAACCAGAGATAGAAAAGCACCCCTGATGGTGAAAATCGAAAAGCTCTATTTATGTAGAGTCGAATCATAGATTAACATACAAGATAGGACACTATCATAGAGCGTAATGGTAACGCGATGACGATCGCAGCGCCTGTAGTGACAATGGGGAAGAAACTTCTGAAACACGGAATGTTTCTGCTTTTGACCGTTTATCTTGTTATGATCTTTCTTTTTTTAAATATGACATGTTTACGTTTTCAACTTTGTAGAAAAAGCAAAAAACGAAAGCTTTGAATTCCGATTTGTATGCAATCAAGGTTCTGCCTGACATATTTTAACATGTTTAGAAATAAAAAATGTTTTGAAAAGAAATGTTGTTTCAAGAATAATAAAAGAGAAAATAAAGATGAAGTTGTTTAAAATAAACGTAATCTACGCCTCAATGGTCAGTTTGGAGAGAATCGTCTGTGTCGAAGAGAAATTTATAGATATTAAAAACATAGAGCATCATCAGATTTCCTATGCATAGGTAAATTTCGAAAGCTTATTAGTTTTTCCCCCTTATCACTAGTGACGCTACCATTGCTGACTTTAGAGATTTTGCCGTAACTGTCCTATCTTGTGTGTTAATCTATGAGTCGAATGAACTATACCCCGTCGTGATCCATCCTATAGAACCAGATATAGGAAAGCACCCCTTGTGGTGAAAATCCGAACTAAAATCAGTCAGCTCTATCGATGTCAAGTGGAAAGAGCCATACCTCATTGTGATCCAGCCCATAGAAACAGAGATAGGAAAGCACCCCTTGGTGGTGAAATTCAGAACTAAAATAGGTAAGCTCTATTGATGTTGTGTCGAATGAGCCAAACCGTGTCGTGATGTGACCCATAGAACCCGAGTTAGCTGCAAAATCCTTTAGTTACACCTTCCACCGCCAGGGGGCACAATATGTTCTATACGAACATAACTGAATTCATTAAGGTTATCGATGTCGAGTCGAATGAGGCATACCCCGTCATGATCCAGCCCATAGAACCAAAGATACGAAAGCGCCCCCTGTGGTGAAAATCCGAACTAAAATCAGTAAGCTCTATTGATGTCGGGTGGAAAGAGCCATGCTGTAATGACTTAACGAACTCCAGTGATTCAAGGTGATGATTAACATCCAGCACTTTTTATTAGGCATCGTTGATACACAAGTTAAAATAAGATGAACAATTAAAAAACATTACACTCTGCCATCAAAACCCCAGCGTACACAACCATCATATACTGTTCACGCGCACACATCATTTTCCGCTCACCATCGTCTGTTCAACACTCTCTACATCTCTCTTAGCGTAGCTCGATTCACTTCTTTTTGACCTGCCAACTAACATCTCTTGCAGTCTCTTTGCATATCGAAAACTGTCCTTTCGATTCGATTACACGGCAGTCAACCTCCGAAGCTAGGCGACAAAACCATGGACAAAAACTGGACAACTCTAGGCCAACAACTCACGAGTCAGGCTAGGCCATAGATTTCTTCGGTCGTTACACTGCTCTCATTGGCTGGCTGCTTCGTTGCCACGGATGGCGTTGCCGAGGCTATTTCATGGGAGGAGCTTGAAATAGCCTCGAACCCAAAATTCCATATACACGTTTTAATTTTTTTTTTAATCTAAATTAAAATTTAAAAATCCGGCCGCGAGGTATACTGTCCGGTGACAACATCTACACATGACAAAAATTTCTGAGTCCTAGGTGTTATAATTACGGTGAAAACCGCGGGCAGGCAGACAGACACCTACTGTTTTATAGAGATATAGAGATGACGTATTAGTAAAACCAGAAAGTAAATATCAAAATAAACGAAAAATAAATTTTTTTAACATAAATTTAATAGAAAGTACATTACCTACGTCATTCTTCTATGCAAATTTATTCCCCTCCCATATATGGTTCTATATTACGCGACTCAGCAACCAATAACGTGCAATAGAACGTTCTTCTACAACCAATCCCGTTTTCTCTATTTTTCATCATCAATGACGTAATACAGACATGCGTAAACATTTCCCTTAACATCCACGCAAATACAGATTACAATAACAAATTTCAACACCAGTAACTAAATACCTATGCTAAATACAAGCTTAATAGCCGGGTTGCCATAAAAGAAAAAACAGTCCCCAAAGTTTGGCGACTTTTTTTTCTTTTTTTTAACCGATTATTATTTTTTTTTTTTTAGCGTCAGGGTAAAGCATCTAAGCCAAAAATATAAATGGCTTGTTGGATTCAGAAAATGTAAAACATTAAAAATCAAAATTTTGACATAAAGATGTAGATGGTTAAGTATCGACGTTGATATTTTTGAAAGAATAAATTAAATGTAAGCAGGGAATAAAAGTATTCTAAAACACGAGAATAAAAATGAAAACTATTTTGAATAAGTTCAAAGTAACTGTGCTATACATAAGTTTATGCAGTCTATTTGTATTTTTTATAATGAATTTTCTGATATATGCATGAATTTAATTGAATTACGCCACAAAGCATAACCATTTTAATTTCGGAATAATATTACTATTGTGTGAACATTTTGGAATATGATATAAGTATTCCGATGAATTATAATCTTAAAAAAAAAAAAGCTCCATGTCTCTAGAACCAAGAAAAAAAGTTTTAGTAAACTACTGCATTAATTTAAAGCAATCTATCATTTTGAAGTATTTTATTAATTCAGCATTTACTAATTCATTTTGCTTTTCTTTATGCAAAACTATTGCACTTTACAATAATTCATTATCTAATCGGAATATATTTAAACACCCTTTATAATACAAAGGGATAAGAATATATTCCCTATGCTTCATTTGGATCATAATTTACAATGACTATAAAGTAGTCAATGCAAAATTTAATTTCCATAGAGACAACAATATTTAGATTCAAAAATATAAAACTTTAAATAAAAGTAAAACTTCGATTTTAGAAAATTTACCCTGGAGATATAAATTACCCACGATCTCAAATTACCCTGCATTTTATACCAAACACAATCATTAGAGAAAATTTCCAAAATTTTATACGAAATGTAGTCGACAGAATTGCTAATTAGTTCAATTTAAATAATATATTAAAAGCAATAGCTGCTAATATATTTAAACTTAATACTGAACTATGACATATAATTTATTCACTGAATTATTTCATTTTTAAAAATTAATTTAGCATTTCATAGCTTAATTCCTTGTTTTGATACATAAATATTTTTTGCAAAGTATATTATATTCACAAAGAATAATGAACAACATTTAGAAATTTTGTTATTTATTTAGCACAGCCTCAGGGAATTCCAGGGATTTAACGTGTTTGAATACCAGAATTTTAATAAAATAATGATCCGCATATAAAAACACGAATTTCCCCCCCCCCCCCCCATTAAATAAGGCAAACATTACTTTACAAAAATTCTGGCACACATCTTATGAGGCGTATGAAGCCAGGCAAAAGTAACTTTATATTCCATAGCTGCCAACTGCTACGATTTTTATGCAATGAAATTTTCACCTTATTTAATCGCCGATTTTCTGCAATTAAATAAGACAAAAAATGTTTGCAGGAAACGTGGTAGAAAAAAACAGTTTATAGCTATAATATTCTAAAAAAAGACGAAATATTCTAGAAATAATTGTTTGAAAAACTATTTAATTTAAAAAATTTGTTACCATAAAATAAAACCATAGTAATTGTACTCGAACACACGTTAGTATAAATTGGACATATTTATGTAAAAATATTACGATTTATACATATTTCCATACAACCTAGTAAAATTTGATTTTTGTTTTTTAATTCTGATAAATAATGCTTTTGTGTAGACAGATGTTTCCGATATTATATGCAGAAGTGAAACAGACTTTTAAAAAAAGCTAAGGCTTTCTAGTGACATTATTTTTTTTTTCAAAAACCGGCTGCATTCATTTGAGATTTGAACTATTCTGTTGAATTTGTAACTTTTTATATAAATTAGTACTTTGTACTTTTTAAAAATCTTCGTGAAAAACTGCTATACATATATTTATGTAATTCATTTTTATCTGAAATAAATATATTTCAGCATCAATCATACAAATGAAAGACAATGTTCGCTTTGATTCCTTTCGACTCGCAAACTATACATATGGTAATCTTCGCTAAAAATATGAAATCAAACTTTTCTTTATATTCCAGAAGTTCCAGAATAATTTCTCTAGATATTCGACAAAACGTGTAAAATTGAAAGCGCTCGGTGATTTCTGGCTATATATTAGTGTATAGAGGTACTTCGGGTACATATAACCCGACACCGCCTCTATGGAATAAAATTACTCATGGTTATTGGTGTAAATCGCGATTTCTCTAGATATTCGACAAAACGTGTAAAATCGAAAGCACCTGGTGATTTCTGGTTATATGTCTGTGTATAGAGGAACTTCGGGTCCATATACGGTATTCCATATAATCCGACACCGCCAGTATGGGAAAAAATTACTCATGTTTATTGGTGTTAATCGCAATTTCTCTAGATAATCGACAAAACGTGTAACATCGAAAGCGCCCGGTGATTTCTGGCCATATATTAGCGTATAGAGGAACTTCGGGTCCATACACTGTATTCCATATAACCCGACACCGCCGGTATGGCATAAAATTACTCATGTTTATTGGTGTAAATCGCGATTTCTCTAGATATTCGATAAAATGTGTAAAATAGAAAGCGGCCGGTGATTTCTGACTATATATTAGTGTATAGAGGAACTTCGGGTCCATATACGGTATTCCATATAACCCGACACCGCCTGCATGGAATAAAATTACTCATGTTTATTGGTGTAAATCGCGATTTCTCTAGATATTCGACAAAACTTGTAAAACCGAAAGCGCCTGGTAATTTCTGGCTATATATTAGTGTATAGAGGAACTTCGGGTCCATATACGGTATTCCATATAACCCGACACCGCCGGTATGGGATAAAATTACTCATGTTTATTGGTGTAAATCGCGATTTCTCTAGATATTCCACAAAACGTGTAAAATCGAAAGCTCCCGGTTATTTCTGGCTATATAGTGTATAGAGGAACTTCGGGTATTATGGAATTCTAATTACATTTGGGGCAATACAACATCCCAATATTGTTTAAAACCCAAAAACCAAATACAATTATAAACTTCCTCTATCTACGAATAGTTTTTATAGGCAAAAATTATTTTAAGAAATTCCATCACTTGCAAAATAATAATAATAATAACAATAAATGTATTTTGAAAGTATTGTGAGATACTCGGGAAATATGGAATAGGGAGTTCAAAATGAAGAAAACGAAAAACGTTTGGCAACTAAACAGATGTAATGGTATCAAGATACCATAATACCATAATACCCGAAGTTCCTCTATAAACTATATAGCCAGAAATCAATGGGAGCTGTCGATTTTACACGGTTTTCGAATATCTAGAGAAATCGCGATTTACACCAATAAACATGAGTAATTTTATCCCATACCGGCGGTGTCGGGTTATGTGGAATACCGTCTAGGTAGTCAGAAAATATACTCCTGTTCATACTTCAGATTTGCACAAATCACAAATATAAGGATGAGTCTTTGCGACACCATAATCATGGAGTATTATGAGATATTAGTATTCCATATAACCCGACACCGCCGGTCTGGGAAAAACTTACTCTACGTTTATTGGTGAAAATCATGAGCTAATAAAAATGAATTAAATTTAAAAAATAAAAAAACCCAAACTGCATAAAAGCGAATTAAAAACGGAGTTTCTGACTGTAAAACAGTCTAGGAAACATCGTCTTCATTTGAAATACCTATCCAATGATATGCCACTCAATATGGTGCGTAATTTTTTTTTCATCTAAACCGCCATTTTGCATTTTACTCCCGCCATTTTGAATTTATGAAAATAAAACCTAGCCTATAAGTTTTCATTTTGACCTATCCAATGATATGCCACTCAATATGGTGCGTAATTTTTTTCGTCTCTACCGCCATTTTGCATTTTACGGCCGCCATTTTGAATTTATGATATTAGCCTATAACCATCGGACGGTTAAAACGAATCGATAGAGACCTCATTCATTAAAATCCATCCAGCCATTGGAATGTTTCGAGAGTATAAATAAATCCACAAACATTGCCAGATACGCGTAAAAAAGGTATTACATCATAGACTGTTAGTATTTCGGTGTATATTATGCTTAATTTCAATGTAAAAATATTAAATTCTAATAATGAATAAAAAATATTGAAAAATTACCTACTGCGCGTTCTAGGGGGAAGGTCATTCTGGAAACGTTCTTAAGTAGCTTGTAATATTGCCACTTGGTGGCAGCACTTTACCAGACAGGAACCTTGGTATTCCAAGTTACACGACTGTTCCATAATACCCAAAGTTCCTCTATATTTCCTTAAAAAAATTTCCCTCAAATATATACCTTCAAATCTGTAATATGTGACTTAAAAACAAGATATTACTTTTATATGAGATGTAATCTTCCCAACTGAGCGAAAAAATCCGGGCCAGGATTCGAACCCAGGATCCCTTGGTTGAAGCTGCCAATGCTCTACCAACTTAGCAATCCCGGAGGAATATGGCTGAACTAATTCACCCAGTTAACCTTAACCTTTTACCCACCAACGTTCCACAAATGGAACATCAGCTTTGTGATGCTGTAACTGTTTAAGTATTTGTTTAATATGTTTGAAATTTTAAATGTTTTAACAGATTATAAAGAATTATTTAATAATTGTTTGTGGTTCGCTACTTGGTGCTTGTTGAAATGGAAACAAAACGTACATGTACAAAAAGTCTGTGTCTTTTATTCTATCTATGCATTTAGAATTCAAAGGTGTGTGCTGTGATGATGACCAGGGCTTGACAAATGCGGTCACCAGGTCGCCACTGGCGGCTAACTTTTTTTGTCTGTCGACCAAGTTTTTAATGTGACTTTTTTTGTTATTATTATATATTATTATTATTATTATTATTACAAAAATTTAAATGAAAAATGAGCACAAACGACATT
>OZ007597.1:134500748-134590401 GCA_963931845.1 Maratus michaelseni
AGTTTCAATAAGAAATATTGTCAATCCAACCTTTAAAAAGCTTGGCACCTAGCTCTTCTGTGCACCACACACGTTGAACAATAAATATTTCGTTGTCACTCTGTCTTGGAGACAAGTATCTGGTACTGAGTTGTTACTCAAAAATATTTTGTAATTATATTTTTTGGATTATTATCGGCAGTAAATGGAAATAAAAAAAATCATTGATTGCACTTCAGAAAAGTGGTTTTTTTTATTATTATTATTATTATTGTTAAATTCTTGGTGGTTTATTCTCTAGTAAACCTCAGCCGAATGCTGATTCCGATTACGTAATCCAGCGCGGGAAAATGTTTTATTTTCTTTTTTGCAACGCGTAATAACTCTGGAATTATTTTGTGAACGTCACATAGTTTAACTCCTTGGCGACGAGCGTCCTTTACAGAAGGAACACCGGTTTTTTAATACAGAAATTTTCGGGTAATTGAATCGCAGAAATGCTAAAATTTAATAAGGCAAAGTTTACAATAAAAAATAACTGGTGGGAAAAATCGAGGATTCTGAGCATCTTATGCGTCACGTATACGTGTCGCTCGTCCCCAAGGGGTAAATGAAATTTCTTGTAATATTTCTCATTATAGATGCTGCAAAGTTACAAAATATTAAGAAATAAACTTAAAATCGTATTAAAAAAATTAAACTTTTATTTTCAATTTGGCAAAACTAAGAGAGTTTATTAACTACAAATTTTGAAATAATAAAATCAGAATTATTTGACTTTTTGAAATCGATAGGCTAAATAAGCAAAAAATCATTTTCTGGCTTCACTATTTTATCGGTACCCTCTCATCAGATATATATTTTGTAGCCCTCAAATATTCGGGCATTTGAAGCATGCCGCAATCAGCATTTCCCGAACATGTCGGTTAATTCAGAGTTTGCAATATTTCCCTTTTTTCAGAGATATATAATTTTGATAAGTTCCCTTAGAAAACTTAGTTTTATTATCTTTCTTAATTATGTACTATTCTAAACTATGTAACTAATAATTCGAAACTATGTTTGTTATCATTTTTTCTCACTTAATTCATAAAAAAAGTTTGTGCTTTTTAAAAATCAATAAATTCAACTATTCAATTAAAATCAATAAAAAAGGGGGGAGGGGTAATTTTTTTTCACAGGCGACTAGAATTTATACCTGGCTACCAGATTTTTTTCAAATTTGTCAAGCCCTGATGATGACTATTATGCAGTAATATAATTAATTACGTGTTGTTTTTTAGACAGTTTCATGTATTAATGAATGATTTATCTTATATTGTTTTTGACTTATGCTCCTTTTACATAATGAAAAAGCCATTGCCAATGGATTGAATGTCAATATTCCAGAAGTGGAACATACCTGTATCTCCACTTATATTTTTGTACCACCAAAATTTTGTACATAACCTTAGAATAAATCTAAACAGTCAACATAAAAATTTCAAATGAATCTAACAAGTAGTTCATGGTGTGGCGGGTAAAAGCTTAATGATCATAGCATCTGGTCTCATATCTGAATCAGCAGAACAGAATAATTCACAGGTAATGGGACCTCTAGTAAACGCTGGAAACGTGATTATATTAGATCAGTTGGTGGAGCATTTGCAGCTTCAGCTAAGGAATCCCGGGTTCGAATCCTGGTCCGGACTTTTTTCGCCAAGTTTGGAAGATTACATCTCATATGATTTCTTTAGCAATTTGAATAATTGTGTCAAAAATTAATCTACGAGCAGTATTACTTTTATGTTTTTTTTTTCTATTTTAACTTACTACTTACTCGTTTTGGATATTTTTTATACCACTAAATTTCAATCAAGATACCGTCGCTACCATGTCAGACTATCGAATATGAGAAAATGCATTTTTCATTACTTTTTAAAAGAGCCCAATTGTCACCACTAAATTTTAATAGTATTTTTCACCATGTTTGTGAGTTTGGCCTCCTTTTCCATTCGGAAATCCCAAATTAATACTAGAAATTTCAAACAGAGATTTTTTGGTGCATTTGACGAAGGACGTTTCGTGATTACTTCAATTAAAAAAAAAAAATACTGAAAGTTTTCGGTATGAATTCGGCATCGCTAAATAAATAAGAAGGCCAAACTGGCAACCTTGTTCCTCACAGTAATTTTATTAATATTCTTACTAGGCGAGGAATTCTAATAAAATTTAGAGGTGACAATCGGCCCATTTTAAAAAGTAATGAAAAATGCATTTTGTCTCATTCAATAATTTGACATGGTACTGACGATATATGTAAAAAAATTTCACTTTTATAAGTTTGGTGAAAAAAAACTGTAACATTGAATTTTTTTCATTTTCAAATGTTGAACATTTGAAAATGAAAAATGTTGAACACGATTACAGAAGTGTCATTCCCAGTTCTCGTTAATATTGAATTTGAATGAGAATATCGAGAAATTAGACAGACATAGCCAAGTTGGCTTCATATATGGCAAAGTATTTTGTCGCCAAATTAAGCGATATTTCACCAATAGTCGCCAAGCTTGGCGAGAATTTGACGTTGGCGAATATAAATATATAGTGTTAAGCATGTAAGTGTTGAAACGATGTTTACAACAATGAAAGAAAATTTGGAGAAACCATGTTCACTAAAACTTATAAATTAAACCCGTTTATGGAGGAGTCCTGCTGCATTGTTTCAAAATGTCAGTCATCCTATAATTTTAAACTGCAGGCTATAGTCAAAAACACATAGAAAAAATTTGGTTCAATTATCTGCATAACTTCATACACTTTTAGATGATACAATAGTGAAAATAGAACAAAAATCACGATCGCAGAGTCCCCTTTTGTCGAAATATCCCTAAATTCAACTGGGATCTGCACGCTATAGTAAAAAACATAGAAAAAAACTTGGTTCAATTATCTGCATAACTTCATACACTTTTCGATGATAGAATAAAGAAATTGGAACGAAAATCGCGATCATTCGTCGAAATATCCCAAAATTCAAGTGAAACCTGCTGACCATAGCCAAAAACATAAAATAAATTTGGTTTAATTTTATCTGCATAACTTAATACACTTTCGATGATACAATAGTGAAAATGGAACAAAAATCGCGATCGCAGCGCCCCCTTTTGTCGAAATATCCCATATTCAACTGGGACCTGCAGGCTATAGTCAAAAACATATACAAGAAATTTGGTTCAATTATATGCCTAACTTCATACACTTTTCGATGATACAATAGTTAAAATGGAACAAATATCGCGATCGCTGCGCCCACATTCGTCCAAATATTTCCTAATTCAGCTGGGTACTACAGGCTATAGTCAAAAGCATATACATAAAATTTGATTCAATTATCTGCATATTTTTCTACACGTTTCGATGATGCAATAGTGCAAATGGAACACAAATCGCGATCACAGCGCCTCCTTTTCGTTGAAATATCCCCAAATTCAAGTAGGACATGCTGCCCATAGCCAAAAACATAGAAAAAAAATTGGTTCAATTTGAAGTATGACTTCACACACATTTCGATGATACAATGAGGACACACAGTCGGACAGACGGTGAGAGGCAGACATTTTGTAAAAACATGTTTTTCGGAATCTCTGACCCGTAAAACGTGCAAATCCGTCGAAAACCGGAGTCGAAAATAATTTCCATTATAATACTTTCTTCAATTATAGATAGAAGAAAGTAAAAAGAGGAGGTAGGCAACTTTCGTCGAAATGATGAAATGCATTGTAATAATATTTAAAAATGCATAAAATTAATAAAGGCCATTATCCAGAAATACTTCTTGTATATTGTGTTCAGAGCTGCCAACTACTACGATTCTTCAACACTAATAATTGTGAACAAAATTCTTCTCCTTTTTAAATCATAAAATTCTGCGATAAACAAGGCAAAGAATTTTTAAAAAAAAATCGTGATGCTAAAAAATCGTAGTAGCTAGAAGCTACGATTGTTTTATGCAAATAGAGATCCCAGTACCCAAAAAAATAACTACATGTTATAAATGAGGTATTGAGTTTCATCACAATGTATATCAATACTACCATATTTAATGCGAAATGTGAGTCTCTTCAAACAATTTTGTCAAGATAAAAAAGCAGAAGAGTTCATTTTGATAAAAAAAATATATGAAAGAGGGAGGGCGATGTCATCTGTTTACAGATGTTTTGGTGGGGCGTGGCCCAAAAAATGTTAAGAAACACTGTAGGGAAACAGTTTAGAGGAAAATCACAAATCGATGCTAAATGCTTTAATGAGTTTCCAAGTTGTAAAGCGGAAATAAAATAGAATTATTCTTAAATATTTATTTGCATCTTAAAATTAGAAACTTTATTTTGCTTAGTTGCAAAAGTTTGAATGTTCGTATTGCATACGAAATTATTTGATCAGTTGAACGGAATTGAGAGACGTGTGACATGTTTGTCCTTCATACCTGTTTATTATCTCGAATAACTTCATATTCTGTAGCACGACAAAATAGTTGCTAAGTTGAAAATTAACTAATTTTTCCAATTGTTATTTTTAAAGTAAAACAGTGAAAGCCAATGTTAATGATCTGGATGCTAACAAAGTACCAAATCCCAGTTTGTATATATGGTCTAGAGCTACTAAATATATTATAGCAGCCTTAACCCATTAACCGTCAAAACTATGTGGGCGGAGCCTTCAATATTTTTACTGAAATTCGTTTCCCACCAAAATTCTGAAAGATAATATTCGGTATCTTTAATAGCAAAGTTTTTGTCATTAAATAAAGTATTTTTTAACATATTAAAATAGTGGTTGCTTGGCAGGGTTTTTTGTTATACACTCTTATTTTGAACTAGCAGGCTATGACCGCTGCGCTGGTCCATTTTCCGAATGAACCTTGAATCAAACAAAATGGTGAATTCGACCATGTACTTTAAAGTAATATGGACCTTCACCTGGAAAGTCCTTCCGTATTGCTAAATACAATACGTATGCCATTGCACTATTATCGTACCTTATGCGTTAGGCAAAATTCGTGTTATTAAGAAGCAATTTTTTTATTTGATCATTTATAGTACAGTTTTATAGAGAAATGTGGCCGTTATGACCAACAGAAATTAAAATGTTCTCTAGTTACCAAACTACTAAAAAAGAGAGCATTACAATCATTACAGAGATTGACCATTGAACTTAAATAATGTTCGGGTTATTCATTTTTGTTTGTTAATTCTTGAACTCCGGGACCCTCAGCTTGATGCTATGTGTAGTTCTGGTAACTTAAATACAATATCACTCTAGGTTACATTATATTCCGTAATATAGACATCTGCTGGCAGGTCTACTATAGTTTTCTATCTTTGCATTCCAGCACATTAAATACAGTGAAAAATGTAATAAATTATTTAGATACAACGAACAGTGTTTAACTTACGTTATTCAAAGATATGTGAATCATAAAAAAATGAGTTTTTAAAGCTGAATTGTTTGAATAAAATTAAAATAACATCATTCTCGTTGCCTTTTCATTTTATATAACAGTTGCAATCATGTAACCATTAACATGGAAAAAACCTCTATAACTTATTCTGATATAACAATAAACATCTAGTTTGCATCCAGTAAAATCTTCCTAATCTTCCGTAATCGGGTCCACAGCCAAGTTTGAAGTCAAACATTAGCAGTTTTTGCAACGATATTGTTACAAATGTACCAAAGTTACCTACAAAACAATGTTAATTACGTGCCAAACTGCGTTCCATTAAATAATGTCAAATTGCTGTTAATTAAATTGTAAATCTTTCACCCATAAAACGCCTTGAGAATGATAAATAAACTTAGTTATGCAAAATGTTTAGTAATAATCTTTTTGGTTAATATTTGAACCGAATATATTTTTTTTTTCATTTTTCTAATGAGCATACGGAGAAATAAATAGGCTTACTATTTCTTTTATTTTCAAGATTACATTATTCTTCAGTCTGTTGTCTGAATAAACCCCATAATACTCATTATCGTCAATTTGTCACTTAGTTTAGCGTCTAGGGCTGTGCGCCTGCCGAAATTATTTTAGAATTATTTAAATTTTACCTAATCTGAATTCCAGTTACTTTTTTTCTCATCTTACATAACCTAAAATGATAAATCAGCAAATAGTGCTTTTTGGCCACCATTGGCATTTAAATTTTTTTGTCGTACATTGCAAGTGTTGCTTTTTTAATTATAGTAAAATAACAGATGAAAAATATATAACAGTAAATCTTCTTTTGTCCGTTTGTTTCATAATGAAAAACCATAAATTTGCTATAATCTCTGAGATCAAATTTCATGTAATCTTCTGCAATCGAATTCACGGTCCAGTGTTCCTTTCAAATATAAACGAAATTTTCAACAATATAGTAAATACGCCAATTGGCGGGTGACCCGATTATAAAAGATTAGTCCAATATCGTTTAAAAACCTTCAAAAAGAAGATGAGATATGCAAAGAAAACAAATAGGAAATAAATGGTGTTTTTTTTTGTTTTTTTTTAATGTGTGTTAGTTTGTGTGTGGCAGAGATTTACAGTAAGATTTAAATATTTGACTCATTTTTTATACTATTAACTGTTATTTATATGATTTACATTTGTATAAAATATTACTCTAAAAATGCTGTCGTACATTTGTAGAAATACTATTATTTTGGACATCTCTCGAACCAATGTCAGGCTTATGCCTTTTTGGCTTAAAATCAAACTGTTTGGCGACAAAAATAAAATCAAAATCGCAAATAGGCAAATAACATTTAACTCACAATTACAGTCATTTTTATAATCAGATTTGCTATTTTCTTCTCTAAGTCACGTGATAGAGGAGTTAGAAAAAAACTAAAATTTAAACAAGAACGAAAAATCATGCGTCAAGCATAGATTATGCACTTTCCAACGCTTCCCAAATAATTTTACAAACGATTACCGTTTAATAAGCTGAAAGACAACATCTAAGTAAACAATTGGGAAAACGTATAACATATTTAAAAACTTAATTTCAGGAATTTCCAACATATATTTCCAACATATACAATATTCGGAAAAATATCCAAAAACTTTTATTCAACCCTGTATATGATCTATAGATTTGTATATATACTACATTGGATGCTAAATTTTAGTTTAGTTAGGAAACGCGTAGCACAGTTTAAAATTCTCCTTCTGGAGTTTCTGTCAATAAACGGAAATGTGTTCGCGAACTTTTGCGCTGCCCTGTGTATGAAATACAGAATTTATACACACCAAGTAATAGACAAAAAGTGAGTTAAATTTAAAATCACGCTCAGCAACTTAAAACGCACTTTCAGGAATCATTGTTAAAAGACAGTAGAGAATTCTTTTGTGTGTCCCTGTAAATGAACGATGACTGCTATACACACAATATTCTGTAGTAAGCCTCTTGTAATGCACCTTAGTGATATATATAAATTTCAATGCGTTTAAAATAGTGAAACATTATTTAATTAAACCGCAAACGATTTTTCTCCATAGACGTAATGTAACGGAATTCTTTTGACTGTCCCTGTAGAGTAACTATAAGTGCTATGCACACCCTATTCCATATTAAGCTTCTTGTAATGCACCTTAGTGATATATATCAATTACAATGTATTTGAAATTGTGTAACATCATTAAAATAAACCGCAAATGATTTTTCCCCATAGACCGTAATGTAACGGAATTCTTTTGAGTGTCCCTGTAAAAAAACTATAAGTGCTACACACTTCAGTTGAAATATGGAACATGCTACAGATAACGACAATAACATATAAAAATTGCAGCGCAATCCGAGCATATTTACGGGAGTTAGAGCACGGACAGACGGCAGACGGCCAGACAAACCGAAGTCATAAACACTTTTCAACTAGGTTGGAAAGTGTTAATTAGAAAAAAAAGAACAAATCAAAAACAAAATTGTTACCCAGATTTTATCTAATGAAATTTTCAGATGCATTTTTCTTAACCTGAGGCAAACGATAAAACGCCAAATGTGGTTTCAAATGCAATATTTCACATTGAATAATTTTTTAAGCATTCGAACATCGCCTTTCACTTTTAAATTAAATATTTTCGTTTTATAAAATTATGTTTCGCTGTTTTTATTTTTTTTACCTTTTTTTTATTTTTTAAAGTAAGTTTTTCTTTTATTTTTTGAGGTATTTTTAGCACTTTCCAACCTAGTTGAAAAGTGCTTATGACTTCGGTTTGTCTGGCCGTCTGCCGTCTGGCCGTCTGGCCGTCTGCCGCCTGTCCGTGCTCTAACTCCCGTAAATATGCTCGGATTGCTCTGCAATTTTTATATGTTATTGTCGTTATCTATAGCATGTTCCCTATTTCAACGGAAGTGTGTAGCACTTATAGTTTTTTTACAGGGACACTCAAAAGAATTCCGTTACATTGCGGTCTATGGGGAAAAATCATTTGCGGTTTATTTAAATAATGTTTCACTATTTTAAACGCATTGTAATTTATATATATTACTAAGGTGCATTAGAAGAAGCTTAATATGGAACAGGGTGTGCATAGCACTTATAGTTACTTTACAGGGACAGTAAAAATAATTCCGTTACATTACGTCTATGGAGAAAAATCGTCTGCGGTTTATTTAAATAATGTTTCACTATTTTAAACGCATTGAAATTTATATAGATCACTAAGGTGCATTACAAGAGACTTACTACGGAACATTGTGTGTATAGCAGTCATCGTTCATTTACAGGGACACGCAAAAGAATTATCTACTGTCTGTTAACAATAATTCCTGGAAGTTCGTTTTAAGTTATTGAACGCGATTTTAATTTTAATTTGCTTTTTGTCTATTACGTGGTGTGTATAAATTCTGTAGATCCTATACAGGGCAGCACAAAAGTTCGCGAACACATTTCTGTTTATATACAAACTCCAGACGGAGAATTTTAAACTGTGCTACGCGTTTCCTAACTGAACTAAAATTATCATCCTATGTAGTATATATACAAATCTATAGATCCTATACAGGGCTGAATAAAAGTATTCGGACATTTTTCCGAATATTGTATATGTTGGAAATTCCTGAAATTATGTTTTTAAATATGTTATGCGTTTTCTAAATTGTTTACTTAGATGTTAGCTTTTAGCTTATTAAACGGTATGATTTGTAAAATTATTTTGGAAGCGTTGGAAAGTGCTATATAATCTATGCTTGACGCATGATTTTTCGTTCTTGTTATTATTTTGTAACTGATACAGCCGTTTCAATTCTTTCACCAACGATAATGGTCGCCAATAAATAACCAGTGGTAACCTTTTCGTCCAAAATAACGGAACTTTCCATCATAATTCTAAAACTAATCTACGTAGAACGTCGTGTTATATACTAAAACCTTCCCTGAAAAATTATCAATCGAACAATACAAGTTCCATAAAAATCCATTCAGTGGAACTCGACTTATAAAGGAACGGAACGAAATTTTCGTTTGTGTTTTATATATATAGTAGATGTTGCGTTAACGCTACACCAGCGGATAATGGGTTAATATAGTCGCATAGTTGGCTCCTCATGTTTTCGGAAATGTTCTTTTTGTGAAAAAAGCAGACTTCTTTTCTCTGCAGAATCTTTTTTACTATGGAGATAATGGAAGACTGGAGAGAAAATCATGTCATTAATTCGCGTAGAAATTACAGCCATAAGCCGCTCGCATTTTCGTATTCGTTGTACAGAAGATATTAAATAGTTACGATGTGTAAAGTTTGGATCTTAAAACAATTACACTATGAAGCGAAATTCCCATGTTAAAAGAAAAAAATAATATTAAATGTATGTTACGGTGCTTTTGAAAACCCGTTATGAAGAAAAAAATTAATATCAAATGAAGGTCTTTTGACGATTTTTTCGCCTGACAACTGACATGAAGTTTTCTGCAGTATTTTCTAAAAAATATTTAATTTTTATTAGAAAATGCAATAGAAAAATTTATTCATAAGTGAAAATGATTGATATTATAATCTGTTCTTGCATATATATGTGTCTGTATTTGTAAATAAAGGTAATTTAGATTTTTTTTTAAATTGTATATTTAGATACAGTTATTCAAATTTTTATTTAGTTCAAAATTTTTCAAATAGTTTCTACAATTAATTTACAATATAATAGTCGCTTGCCAAATTCATGTCATAATTTTGTTTTAATTTATTTATCAATATAAAATTATAACATATTTTAGGCTAATTAAAAAAAAACTTTTTCTGACCACCGTTGTTATTTTTTTTCTCCCTTCGTTATTATTTTTTTCTATATAATAGTATCAACATACATATTTTTAAATTCTTCTGCGAAATTTGTCGATGTTCCCCAAATGAAAATTTACAACTTCAGCATGAGTATACAGAATATCATGCACACTTTTTAAAGGTTATTCTTCATTTTTCTAACATCAACCGAAAATAACTATTTAAGAATCGTAAAATGTTACTTTATTCAACAGCATAGTAAAACTTAAAGTTCATGTGTATAACGATTTTACAATCTTATTAACTTGTACATTTATATAATATGCAGAGCTCACAAGTTTTCCAATAGCCAAAGGAAGCGTGTTCTGAATTTAAATAATACGAAGAGCCCTTGGTACGGCTCATTCGTTGTTTTAATTACAGAAATTTAAATAAATATACATTACTACACAAACTACTTGTTTCATCTATTATATTTCTCTCTTTGCATTTTGTGGTGTGAGTTTTATAAAAACATTTTTCTGTAGTGTGTAAGAATTTAAAAAAAAAAAAAAAACATTTTTTAATCTCTAGAATCTTTTAAAAACTGCATTTTTTTTAAAAATTATTTGATTTTTTTTTTCAAATTCGTAAAATATTGATTTTTTTTTTAATATTAGAAATTTTTAGATGGGCATTTTCCCCAATTTATTAAAGAAATATTAAAAATTCTATCTTAGGGGAATTTGGGGGGGGGGGGGTGTCGTGTATAATTATGCAACTGAAACCCGTACATCATAAAAGTATTTTGCTACAGAAATGAATGAGCACATGACCATTCATGTAATATTGGGATAACATTTTTTTTTCTCTCTTTTCTTTGCGGAGGATTGAATGTATTCCATTTTTTTAATTTATTTAAATCTATGTTAACATAAATTACTGTACAAAACTATTTGTTTTATTTATTATATTTATTTCTTTATATTTGGTTGCGTGATTTTTATAAAAATATTTTTCTCCAGTGTATCAGATTTTTTTTTTTTTTTTCATTTTTCAAACATTTTTTAATCTCTAGAATCTTTCATAAACTGCATTTTTCTTTATTCGATTTTTTTTTTTTTTTTTTAAGTATTAGAAATTTTTAGATGGCCATTTTCCCCAATTTATTAATGAAATATTAAAAATTATATTTTAGAGGAATTTGGGGGGGAGGGCGAGGGTGTATAATTATTCAACTCAAATCCATACATTATAAACGTATTTCGCTACAGAAATGAATGAGCACGTGACCATTCATGTAATATTCGGAAAACATTTTTTTCTTTCTCCCTTTTCTTTGCGGAGGATTGAATGTATCCCGAAGTACCTGTTACTGTCGGAAATGCTGGTTATCAAACGTGGTTAGTTAACATATAATGTATTAAATACTATTATCTTATTTAAAATTTCTAAATATAACTATTTTTGACGATCGGTATTTTCATCCGTTTAAGAGCCAACATAAAAATCAACAACTTTCAAATTCTCTATCTATTAATCGAGAAGTCGGCTTTAAGGGGTGTTGTGTCGAACTTATGTTAAAAAATCACTTCGTGTGCTAAGCACTTTCTATTAAATTGTTATAGAACTATAGAACACATTATATTCGAACTTTTATTATTATAGGGTGCGTATAATTTTGTCACATTTTTTTTAATAGAATATTTCGTCTTATTTAATTCTACAAAAATATTAAAAACCCTGAAGTGAAACGAACTGACTACAAATTCTGTTATTTAAATATTAAATAGAAAATTTCTAATCAGAAATAATAGACTCCTTGGAAATTCCAAAGAGCGTACGTACAGTCGTGGAAAAAAAAACGGAACACCCCCCACTAACTCTGCAACAAATTATAGTAGAAGGAAGTGACTGGTACCAAACGATTGGAAATAAAGTCTACTTTTAAGTGATGTATATAAAATTTGCTTAGGGGGCCATATACATATAAAAGCACACCCAAACTTTGTTTTTTTTCAATAGAAAGACCCAAATTTGACAACATATTTGAAATCTGCAGTTCAAACTATGCCTAGATACCAAATTTCATTACATTCCTACGATTACTTTCTGAGAAATCAATTACTTTATAATGAGCATATTTAAGGGGCTGTATCCAAATTGAAGTTCGGTACCCGATTGTTGAAATGCTGCAGAATGTCACCTTTTAATGTATTATGTTTTACCGATATGACCATTTTACTCACTTAAAAGTTTCGGTTATTGTTATATGCTGTAAGATAATGTTTACAAGTGTTGAATTATCCGATTTTAACCCCTTGGGGACGAGCGACACGTATGCGTGACGCATAAGATGCTCAGAATCCTCGATTTTTCCCACCAGTTATTTTTTATTACAAGCTTTGCCTTATTATATCTTAGCATTTCCACAATTCAATTTGACGAAAATTTCAGTTTTGAAAAACCGGTGGTAAATTTTTAAAAATTCTGTAATAGACTCTCGTCACGAAGGGATTAAAAAACCATAAGATTATTTGTAATTAAAATAGTCTTAGAATATGTAAATGTTATTGGAATTTTACAGGTGCTTTTATAATGCTTTTTCTCAGATTTTGCATCTATTTAACTCGCCTTTTCTTTAGTTTATTGGCAGAAACGTGAATAATATTGACAGATACAAAATTTAGAATTAAAAAAAATAGTATTAAGCAGCGTAATGAAACAAAGTAAAAATAACAAAAAAAAAACCGCAGATAAATTGTTTTTTAGTCTGAAAATAAATCCAGACATTGCTTTTTTTTTAGTAGCGAGAGGGGGGGGGGGTGTCTTGTTTTGAGATATGTTCGCAGAATTTACATTCCGATTTATTTGAAGACCTAAAACTAAATATATGTTATAAAGACATCTGAGTAACTTTACACCCGTTATTCTCCTTCGGAATAGGGGTAATAATTCCATGATTAAACCTATTCTGGTAGTTCATTTGAAATTTTACAATTAACTCATTAATGCCTCCTGGCAAGAAAACTTGCCATATGACATTTATTATTTATTATTATTATTATTATTATTATTAGATTTTTTTGCACACTGCTAGCGATTGGGAAATAATCTTGCCTATCAGAAAACCATAAAAATAACTTGTAATTTTTTTTCAATTAGCCTATTTAATCGAATAGATTTAAATACGAAAGTTATAGAAGAAATATTGTAATTTTTTCTTCGCAATAAACTACCAATATAAACCTTACCTATTAATCCATGTTGAAACAGTTTGAAGAGACACTTGAAAATGCCCAGCTATATAACGAAAACTTCTTCCAGCTTGCCACATGCCAATCATTTGGCCTTTCGTTGCTTCAGTTAATTGTGGGGCCATTTTGTTTCAGCAAATACTCAACACATATGCATTTATAATAAACTTCACTTCAAACATATATACTGCAGAAAAAACAATATAGCTTTATTAGACTGGAAATAAAGCTATAAATCCATTTAAAGGTAACAAAAATGATTAAGTTTTTTCTAAGGTAGAACTAATCATATTTTTCAAAAATGAGCTTTATTAATTTAAAAATAAAAGCCAAACTATTTTCCATAACTGAAAACATATATCTCATGCAAATACATTTTACGTAATTTTAATGAAAAATTTTAAAGCAGACATTGAAAAAGTAAAAGAAATATATATATATATATATATATATACTAATAAAGGCTGGGGTTCTGGTGCCTCGCTATCTTATATCTTACTACAATCACAGGTCGTTGTCAGAGTTGTTTAACGTAAGATCACGAAGCATTGAAATACGGTTTACGCATTGTTTATAGTGTAAGACAGACTTAATCTCTAAGTTTATCAAGTCACTATAATCCCAGCCTATGAGTATAATATTTTCTCAAAGAGGAATGAGAGCTTTCCGACCCGAATATCAATTCTTACCACTAAATTTTAATAGTATTCTCCAACGTAAAGAATTTCAGAAATTTTGTTCTTGAATAAGGTAACAAATACTATTAAAATTTAGTGGTGTCAATCGGGATTTCGAGTCGGAGCGCTCCCATCCCTATTCAAACTATGCTTTAATGTTTGCAGCATTTTGTCGTTTTTTAAGCATAATTTGAAAACTACTTGGAAAAAAAAATTGAAATTTTGAATACACATAAAGCAGGACATAATAAATATAAATCCATCAAAAAAATTGTAGGTTGCAATTCATAATTTTTTCGAATATTAATTTCATAATTCATAATTCATATTATAAAATTTTAAAAATTACAAATTTGACGTAGTTATGTTTGGATTTTTGAGTTTTATAACCAAACAAAACGTTAGCACATTAGGATTACAATTTCAGGAGATATTAATAAAAATATGAAAATGTAATTTAACATTAGAAGCTCTAAAATTTGAATGTTTATAACTCAAAAACTTATCACCCAAATGACTTAAAATTTTGTATCTAGGCATAGTTTGAACCGAAGATTTAAAATATCATGTCAAAAGTGGGTGTTACCATTGAAAAAATTAAAGTTTAGGCTGGTTTTAATATGTAGATGGCCCCTTAAGCAAATTTTAGATACATCACTTAAAAGTAGACTTTATTTCCAATCGTTTGGTACCAGTCACGTCCTACTATAATTTGTTGCAGAGTTAGTGGTGGGTGTTCCGGTTTTTTTTTTCCACGACTGTACCTTGATATCTATATTATAAAGGACAAACGTGTCCGTGCGTAACGCTAACGTCATTTTGCGAATAGGCAACACTTGACGATGAAATTTCGGTTTTACGATTTTTGCTACTGGAATTTTTTTAATTTCTAAACATCACACATTTTTAATTTTTACACTGTTTTAGAGGGAAAAAACATCTACACTTTTAAAAGCACTTTGTTTGAAAACTGTATCTTAATTAACTGATTTATTATAGCATTTAAATTACATTTCAAGCATGATTTTTTTTTTTTTTTTAATCTATCTCTATCGCCGGCAGACGAATTACAAAATATTAATCTGTTTGCACTTTAAACAATATAAAAACTTCCGCATTTGTTTCCAGCTGATATTCAATAACGAAATTAAAAGTTCATTAAGCAATAAATAAAACACAAATTTAACAGACATGTAATTGAAATAAGCACTTAAAACCTCTGAAATTATCAGAATAAAAAAACCTTCTGCAGATAACGAAATTTTTAACGGTTTCTTCGTCTATTAACTTCTGGCAAGAGGCCAATACGAAATTACTGATTTTACTAAATTTCAAAAAAAAAATTTTAATACATAATTGACATATTTCATATAAAAAATCTTATTTGGAGTTGTTAGGAGGTAATTTAAAAATAAATTAAATGTAAAAAAATCTATTAGAGTTTTCAATAAAATATATAAATTGGTTTTCACATATATTCTCTATCCCGGGAAGCCCGGGTTAGATGCCCTAGTTGTATTAAAATGAAAAAAAAAATTGGCATAAATTCTATTCATGGAAAAATGAAAAACTTTAAATAAATATTGCAGTTTACCACATTGCATTAAATATTGAAACAAACTACATTGACAAACTTAATGACAGCGTACAGTAAAATTGGTTTAGTGAAGATAGGTTTTTTTTGTTAAAAAGATATAATTGCACGTACAATTTTATATAAATGTAAATATCTGTAGAAGCCAACACCGTACTAGGCTTCTCTGACAGCAGAAAAAAGAGCTTAGTTTAGGGACGAGGAACATGTAATCGAGTGATGAAAAAATTTGAATAGGTTGAAGGCTTTTTTATTAAAAGCTAGATACCGTCAGAAAAACACTTTTCACGCTAATGTTCGACGTCGTCTGAAGCAAATTGCAAGTTTTAATCCAAAATACTCCCTGAAAATTATTGTAAAGGTTGAAAATGTAAACATAATGCTTTCGTCTTTCAATGGATTTGGTAGATTTTTGAATGATGTCGATTATTTTAAAAATAGATCCTCGTAAACTTTTTAAACAATAATATCTTTAGAATCATGGATTTCAACAATTTAAAGGGCCCTAAACTTCACAGACTTCAGTCATATTAAAGTGCAGCGAGGTATCAGTAAATACAACCCTTTCTAAACAGGATTCAACCAATATTATAGAATGGAAACCAAAGCCGTAGTAAGGGTGATGTGGGCAATGGACACGCACCAGGGGCCGTCAGTTAAGATAAGCGCTGACAGGTTTCATTGGCGCCATCACGTACCACTATAAATCTAGGAAAACACATAGAATAGAATAGAATAGATAAATAGATAAAAACACTGTTTCTCCAAATAGAGTTCCTGTTGTGCTGATGGAAATTCATTGTGGTGGATTTATCGAATAATGTTGAGTGTTGTTTTGTTTTTGGACTTGTGCAAAATTACCAAAATTTAGAATGAATCCTGTCAACACACACATTACTAGCATATTTTAACATTTTAAAGAAGTTTAGAAAAGGTACAAAATAAGAAATTTAACTAAGAATAATTTAGGAAATTAATAGAAAGTAAATCCAAATATTTAAATTCATAAAAATAATAGAATTAGATTTTCAAAAGGTTTGACAAGATTCTACATTTGTACATCCTACATTCCAAATTCCCAAATAACTAGTCTAGTGAACTCGAGTACTAACATATGAAATAATTATTGGAATATTTCACAAACACAGGATAATTTGGAAAATGTAAAATTTTAAATTAAAGGGTTCAAAAATCTTTCCCACATGGAAAGCATGAAAAAAAAGGAAAGTGACAATTAATGAAATTAACAGAATAAAAAAAATTAATTAAAGGAATTTGGAGAGACCATATCAGTACACAAGTTCAATAGGACAAGAGCAATGATCGTACAGTGAAAAAATATCTCAAGAATTCATTAGTGGATATTTAAGCATTCCATTTCCGATAGATATCAAGTGTTTAACTTACTAATATATTTCTTAGTGTGTTTTATCAATTTATGTTTATTTCACTAAAAGTTTAAATTGTTTTACTTATGAGTTTAATGCTAAAATCACTCTATATAGAAATATCTCAATAAACGTTGATATTATATTTATTTGCCTCTTGAATAAGTTTAGAACAAACATTGATCTAGTAGATTCTGTTTTAAATTGAAAGTATTGAAAATTGCAAATTAATTAAAATAGTTGATTAAAAAAAATTACATTTTTCTTGCCAATGCAAACAAATTAATTTTGATGTTTACTTTAACAAAATAATTAACTCACTAAACTATGCATTTAAAGAAAACCAAGAATCATAATAATTATCTCATCTTATACTTCAAATTAAGTTATTGTTCCGTCATTATTAATAAAGATTGATAAAATGTAGACCTTTTACAGATATTTAGTATAACCACTCTTTTCTCCCCCCCCTTTGTTTTAAACGGAAAACATCATTTTTTTTTCGAATATTATTAATTAATTTTAATAAAGTAGAAATGCTGAAAGAAAAACTTCTCATACAATTAAGAAAATATTTTTAAAAAATCAGCGTGAATTAGTTTAAGATCATATTTATTTATTAGATATAAAAACTGATGAAATATATATATATATATATAATATAATCAGAGTTAAATTTAATTGGAATAATTACTCACGTATTTACAGTAGGTATCATGATACTGGAACAGACACTCTTAATGTACTATATCTAGGCGCACACTACACCCGCGTCACCATCAGTGAGAGATTTCGAACAGCTATCGACATCCCTTGACCGGATATACAGCAGGAAATTTTACACGGACTGTGACGTCCCTTGACCAGATACACAGCAGGAAATTCTACACGGCCTGTAACGTCCCTTGACCGGATACGCAGCAGGAAATTCTACACGGACTATGACGTCCCTTGAGCGTATACACAACGGAAAATCCTATACAGACCTCAGCTTCCCTTGACTGGATATACTTCAGAATAAATACGTCGTTTGAAACTACTACAGATGATCAGGGTTTGGTATATGTGACACTGGCCATATACCAAATTTTAATTGTCGTTGAATTCTACGATCTGATTGTTCACATCACTATCGGTATGAGAGTATTTTTCTGCCTTGTTAGCATCCAACTCAAACTGAAAAAAATCACAGCACCGGAAACACTTCTGCCTCTATCTGCGACTCCGAGTGGAAAAATAATTCATCTTTATTCTTTCCAACCGAATTTGTGTCTTACTATCATCGGACTAAAAATTCTATCACTTTTCCAATTCTGGCCAACACATCGGGGAAGGGGGGGGGGGGGGGGGGGGGTTTCACCCCGACCCGCGGCACATCACTCTCTGACCCCCTAACTCACCGTCAACCTCAACTGGCGAGTTACGCTGTAACTCTCGGTTGACCCTGAAATCAAATTCTCCGCTAACTCAACTAGCCGAAAATGGAGGAGAAAACGAAACATAAGTTCAGTAACTGAACTAACCTATTCGTCTACAGTTATTCGACACGCGCATGTGCAATTGAAACAAAGATGGCGGTTGCGTTGACAAGTGTTTTGACGTTTATTTCGTTTTCAATGCTATTTGTGATGCAGAAAGCAAACGAAATGTTAATTTAAAAAATAATAATAATGTGAAAGAATGTGTTACTTTTAATTATTAGCCCTTTTAGGATATTTTAACTCTGTAAAGTCAAGATTATAGTGATTATTAAGAAAGTTTTCAAGACGTAAAATATCTACTGAGAATATTTGGTAGCGCCATCTAACGAATTTAAAATCAAATGTTCTTACACTCAAATATTGTATAATATACGATTCAAATCTTTTTTTTTTTAAGAATAAAAAACAGCAGTTTTTCTTAAATTTCAGATTTATTCCTACACTTCATGTTTGTTTAAAAAATAAAATTATAGAAGATGGAATTTTGCGTTAAAATATCGTTATAATATATAAAAATGTATATCCGTTTGTAATAGATAAATAATTTGAACTAATATGTACTTGTTAGTTAAAAATAATTATTTTTGTTTGAAAGAAACATTTTTAAGAGGATTATTTGAAACTTTTCGCAGTTCACGAGAATTTTTTCAAACAGCTCTTTAAATTATTATATATGAATTTTAAAAATATATATATATATTAATTATAATAATTTACACATAAAAAACCCCCACCTTTTTGGGTCTCGTATAAGGGATAAATGCTACCAAGCATGCAATTTCATCCAAGATAATTTAATTGAATCTGTAATCAATTATTTTAGTTAAATAAAACACATACATTAGAAATAAATATATGAAAATATCTTTTTATATAATATTCTTGCAAAATAAATAAATCTAGCTCGCTATTTGCTTTTATTCCACTTATTAGTGTTAGCATGGTCATAAAATTGTTTATTAAACGTAGATAATATATAATATATATATATATATATATATATATATATATATATATATATATATATATATATATATATATATATATATATATATATATTCTTTAATCAAAAAACTTAAAAAAAAAAAATCCTATAAAATTTTGTAAAAATGAGCATTTTATGACTGTGACAATATTTTTAAACCACCAAATCAAAATGTTAATTCAAAATTTATTTGTAAATTTATTTATCAAAAAGTAAACACTCCAATTTCCCTTTAATCAAATAACTAAAAAAAAAAAAAAAAAAAAAAAAAAAAAAACTTGTTAGTTAAAAATAATTATTTTTGTTTGAAAGAAACATTTTTAAGAGGATTATTTGAAAAAATTCGCAGTTCACAAGAATTTTTTCAAACAGCTTCTAAAATTATTATATATGAAATGAAATATATATATATATATATATAAATTATAATAATTTACACATAAAAAAACACTTTTTTGGGTCTCGTATAAGGGATAAATGCTACCAAGCATGCAATTTCATCCAAGATAATTTAATTGAATCTGTAATCAATTATTTTAGTTAAATAAAAAACATACATTAGAAATATATTAAAATATCTTTTTATATAATATTTTTGCAAAATAAATAAATCTAGCTCCCTATTTGCTTTTATTCCACTTATTAGTGTTAGCCTGGTCATAAAATTGTTTATTAAACGTAGATAATATATATGTTTTTTTTCTTTAATCAAAAAACTTAAAAAAAAAAAAAAAAAAAAAAAAAAAATACTATAAAATTTTGTAAAAATGAGCATTTTATGACTGTGACAATATTTCTAAACCACCAAATCAAAATGTTAATTCAAAATTTATTTGTAAATTTATTTATCAAAAAGTAAACACTCCAATTATGCTCTTTCAATACTCTGTTTTGTTTCGTTATTGAAAACTGAATCAAGGGAGGACAGAACCCATAAAGACTGTTGCTACGTCATGTGATCCCTTTGGCCAATGAGATATACATATTTCAACCTGCCGTCGAGTAACCCAGAGTCGAATAACCATGTCCCTGAAGTTAACGAAGAATTCGGAAATATCAACCGGCAGTTAGATTCGCGAACCTCGGGTTACTCAACTGAGAGTTGTACGGGAAGTTGAAGGTTGGTGGTGAATTGACCGGTTAGAGTCTAACCCATACTGCCCGCAAAACTTCTCCAGTTAGAAATTACTACTCTTGGGGAAGACCTAACTTGGCTGTGAACATTATACTAGAGAGAAGTGTGCATCCGAGAGAATAAATAGTTCTTTACTGAATTTGAAAGAAAATGCATTTAACCTCCTGAGACCCCGCGTCCACCCTATTGGACATTTTTATTTTTCGTATAAAATATTTAATTTCAGTTGAAACTGGTAAAAACTTACTGTCCATTATAATGATAGTCTAGTACTGCTATCTGTATACCGAAAAGGTAAAAAATTCGCTGTAAAATGTGTATTTTAATCATTTGAAAATTGCTGCGAACAGGTGAAGAAATGTTGAAGGTGAATACGCAGTTTTAACTCAAATTTCATATATTTTTTAAAAGTATTTTGATATTAATGCAGCATATACATAATTTTAAATGTTTTATTAATCGAATTAAACCGCAGTTTAAGTAATTGAATCTATATTTTGGAGAATAAACGCATGTTTTTATCGATGTCCATTGTATTGGACATTGGGTCTTCATCAGTTGTTTCCATTCATATTAGGATTTCTTAGAATACTGAAGGGAAAGATTGTTTTTACTCAAAATTCCATGCTGTATTGAAAAAAAAAGTAAATACAGAAGTAGACAATATACATTTCTATTGGTAATTAAATAATTAATTAAATAATTAATTAAATATTGTCCTAGAAGTGTATAATTCTACTGATAAAATGTTTGTTCCATATTCATAGTTGTCAACCTCCCGATTTTTTTAATACCAATAAAATCCTACATAAATTTTAGCTTTATTAAATAGCAGAAAATACACGAATCAATAAAACAAATATTTTTTCATAAAAATACTGGTATGAAAAAAATCGGGAGGTTGGCAACTATGCATATTAGTACACTGCTTATTTTTTTTAGTTCAGTGAAACGTGATTTTTTGCAGTATTTAATAAATAAAGAGACTTACTTACAAATAAGCTTTTCTTTTAATATATTTTTATTTTCTTGTTCATTGCAAGATTTTCGTATTATGTTTTGTTTGTATGTTGTTTCTAATTAAAGTAATTAATTTAATCCAATTAAAATAACCAAATTTGAATAAAAATATAATTAAAGATAACATTATAAGACTACTAGGGGGCCTACCCCCTGCGAGCTACGCTTGCCAACCCCCGCTCAGACTTCGAGGCCTCTAAAAACATGACAGCGTGCTTTGTTTTAAAAATATCGGTAAATCTGTAATTGGGTTGCCATGCTTTTAACGTTTTAATGGGCATTTTTTGATTATCATAGCCTCATACACAGCTGTTGCGACAACTGACGACTGTTTTCGGGATTGATAAGTAAAATCAATTACAACTTGAAAACCAGCTTTTATAAAATGGTTAGGTTTAAATTGGGGCTACTTTTCGGACAATTATAACAACGATCGGTATTCTATTCTTCCTTTGCATTTAAGGATGAGAAAAGAAAAATTCCATCTTCTTGTGAGTAACATTAAGAACCACGGTATTGAAAAGTACTATGTTATAGACATTTTCAGTAACAGGTTTTAATTTTCTCTCTATTTTAGTGCATCATCATGCATATTTTCATGTTATTTTAAATATGTAAATTATTTATTTTAATTAATATGTATATACGAATTTTCTAATAATTATTTATCATACAAAATTAATTAAACATTTTGTGCATGCCTGCCTGCATTTATTCGGCATCAATTGATTAGATATTTAAACAAATTTGCTATCCGCGATAATTTTTCACCATGTTATGTCACTTGAATACTGTCCATAAGAAAATAGGGTATTTTTCCAGTACAGGATCCTTTGCTTTTAGCTTTGGCGTAATTCGAGCTTCAAAAAGGGATAGATTCGTTAATATACATAGATTTGTTGCCAAAAGTTATAAAAACAAACTCAATGAACTTTTGGTGCTTTTCTATTATAGGGGTCTTGACGCTTTTTTAAGAAGCTTGGCGCAATTCGGGCATCAGAAAGTGAGATTTGGTGCCAAATGACATAAACAGCCATGGAAATAAATTCGACGATTTTTTTGTTAATGTACGTATAATTAAAATACGCATATAATTATTGTTTTTTCTATACAAATTACTTCTGATTATATATAAAATAGGATAAATGACATTTTGACGCTAAACAATTGTATAAATATTGAAAAAATGCTTCTGTATACGAAATGACAAAGTGAATAGGTTGACAGAAAGTATGTTGCTAAATTTCCTTTTCCGCCAAAAGGCTATTTTCTCTGTTTCGTCAAGGTCCCATATACTGGAAAAGCACCGAACTTTTATGCTTGTTCATACATGTATTTATATGTATATATACAATTTATTTATAATTGTCTTTCAATTTACCTCTTTTTGTACATAAAAATAGATAATTGACTTCTTTATATTAAATAAATTGTATAAATATCGAAATAATTGCTTGTGTATATCAAAAAGCGAATAGATTGTTAGAAAACATGTTGCCGGATTTCAATTCATCGCCAAGGTCACTTACTGTATCTCGCGAAGGCCCCTAAATTGGAAAAGAAACGAAAATAATTTTAATATATAACGGTATAATATACCTTAAGTGTGTTTCGAGTATGGTAATTTAATTAATTATTTGTAGTTTTTTCTTCCCTTTGTTATTTATGTGTAAACATATAATTCATTATTAAAAAAGTAATGCTACTGAAATATTAATTTGTTTAAACTTTAATAGCATTTCTTTAGTATATAGGGAGCATTTTTTTCCTTGCTGCCAATAAAAGAGATAAAGGAGTAAATGTCATTTTACCATAATTGATGTCATATTCTCATTAAAATTGGAAAGAAAACCAAGCAGGATATTTTATTCTCCTTCCGTTCAGTTGGGCAATTATTATTTTATATATTCGTTTCAAATATCCGAATTAGTGATTTTATAAATTCGTTTAATTAAATTTTACAAAAAAAATAACAAAATGATAGCAATAAATAATAATTACTATTAATCCCCCCCCCTTTCTTTTGCGTTTACCTAAATGACGTCATTTGGATGAATTTATTCAAAATATTTTCAGTTTATAAATTAAATTAAATGCTGACACACGATTGAATCTTGACGATAGAAATGTGATTTTTTTTCACATTTTCCTGAAAAACATAATTTAATCACAATCTTGTGTTCATTATTGATTGAAATAAAAGATAAATTCAATTTCAATTTGAAAATGACGAATGAAAATAAATCAATAATGCCTATCGGGATCCTTTTCATTTTGTTTTCCCTTTTTTGTCGCAAAAAAAAACTGAGTAATTAGTTGCCATCATTACAGAAATGTCATTAAAATTAGAAAAAATTAATATCTCGAGAACTAATTCCAATTTCAAAATTCTATTACCAGTTTTGACTTCCGCAGATTTTTATGGACAATTGGTATTAATTTCCCCATCAAGCGTTTAATATTTTATTAAAAATAGCCCTGAAACATAATCAGTCGTTTAATCAGTCGTTTCATAAAATCGTTTCATAAATTCGTTTCATAAAATCGTTTCACAAATTCGTTTCATTAGGATTTTATATATATAGGGTAGATAAATAAACTCATTTTTATTTCTTTTAAACTTCTACTTGGCATTCAACTGCCAATTGTGGTAGCTGTGCCACTAATTAATACAATTATTTTAAGAAATAAAGGGTTGGTGTTGAATTAGATTTGAAACAAAATTCTAATTGAAAAGTATTAATTACACTAAATTGACCTATACTTTTCTATTTGATGATGTAAAACTTGGAATTATGCGATGCTTAGAATTGATGGATGAGTAACAAAAACACACTTCTGAAGATGGAAAAGTTTGCAGTGAAAGAAATAGGACTTAGAAATAGGTCGCCAGAAATCTGATTTTTGATGCCTATCTTTTTAAGAGATATTTGGAAACTGGCATTATTTAGATCTAGAGAAAGTTATTGAAATAAGTTTGGAAGCAATAAAATGAATAGTGATGTGTCAGAGCTTGACATTAGTGATGTAGGTAAGAAGAAGGAAAAGAACAAAGAAATTGGTTTCAGGAAAATCCATCCAATTATTATACTTCAAGGCTTAGTGCGAAACAGCTTTTGAGGAAAACGAAGTTGTGTTATTTAAGTCGTGACGAAAACTCAAGCCCCAACACATCTCAACCTAGCAACCTAGTCGCCACCAAAAGTTTGGTTGGTCGATTGGTCGATTTTATGACGGCCGATTATCTACACAAGGGATATAGGCCCTAGGGGGTGCCCTCCATGGGGGTCTTTCTAAGGGATTTTAACCCGTATTTTCGGCAAGGTTCGCCGAAAAACATGGAAAACTCCGAACGGTTAGGTCGACGAGTGCGACAGGGGTTTGAACCCAACACCTCCCGTCTACCAGCTTTAAGAGCGGAACCTCTCAGCCATTGGCGGGGCCCCAAAAGTTTGAACTTGAAAGTTTGAAAGTGCAGTATACTCAGCTTTAAAAAGAGTTTCCAACAGTTACCTAAAATAATGGACAAATAAAATGCGTTGTAAGGCAAAATCAAATTTTATTTAAAAAAAAAAAAAAAACTAAATTTTTTGTAAATGAAGTGCAATTTGCATATATGTTTAACTACCAAAATAATTGCTTTGCAGAAGTCCATTCATAACTTATTCAATATTAAGCTCATCTATTTATTTTTTGCGTGTAATTAAGTATTTTATAATAATAATTATTATTATTTAGTGCCTCATTAAATTTTTTTAATTAATAATTTGTGTCTAATTAAATTTTGTGTCATTATTTTTTGTCCAATATTAAGAATTTCCCATTCAGATTCATGTAATTCAATAATATGTTTTTCACAAGACAAAGACCCACTGTCCATTTTATTAGACACACTAAAAAACTATATATCTATATATAAATATATTAAATAAATGAACATATTTATTGATTTCTATAGTCTCAAAAGGAACAATAATCTCAATTATGGTAAAATTTGTGCGAAAAATACGAGCTTGGGTCTCAAGAGGATAAATCCGATTTTTTTTTAGATTTTTTCTTTGAAAAACGATTGGCTGATTAAACAAAATTGATTTAGCTTAATGTATAGTCATTTTTATGACAAATACTTGTAATATTCAAGAAACATGTATTTCTTCGCACAAAAAATTTCTGGCGAGATTTTGGCGCCTGAAACAAATCAGCGTATAGCCCTACACCCTCTACTGTTAAGAGTGATTGATGTGCTACAGAAAATTCTCTGATCATTACCGGAGATTGTAGATTTTTGATGTCCAATCAAATGTTTAATTTTTTAAACTATTGAAGATAGAGTAAAAATTTCGATGAATTTGAATTTTTTCGGAAAATTCCACCTCAAGTACATACCAAGCATGTTGATAAAACATATAAAATAACAAGAATTTTCAAAAAAAAAAAAAAAAAAAAAAAAAAAAAAAAAAAAAAAGGCAAAGTGGTTTTTATTATTCACGAACATATTATTAGATTATAGAGATGGATTAAAATTATTTCTTCAGTGCGGTCCAAAATGTCAATATGATTGTACTTATTTTAAAATAGATTAAGGAAAAGATGTTTTCCATTCTGTTTCGATAGATTTTTTTTTTAAGTGATATTATAATATTTGGAATGGAATTTGTTCTGAAACTGATATTGAGATGAAATTTGTAACGAGATTTAATTAGATTATTTTAAATAATTGCTGTTACTTTATGCATGAGCGTATTTTTCTGCCTTGTTAGCATCCAACGGAAACTTAAAAAAATCACAGCACCGGAAACATTTCTACTTCTATCTGCGATTCCGAGTGGAAAACAATTCATCTTTACTAGATGGAACCCGTCAAAATTTGACGGCAAAAAACTTGATAGTACCATAAAAATAAAATTCATAGCTGCTTTAAAATGTTTGAAACTTTTGCAGAATAATTCAAATAAATATAAAACCCACTTTGAATTAAAGCTAGGTTGAAGAACAGCAATTGGCTAAGTTTCACTGGCACATGTACTCTCGGAATTTCTTTCATCTGACACATTTAGCGCTGTGTGCAAGTAAATGGTAAGTGCCCCCTTGGGGAGGGGGAAATGGCGGGATGGACCAAGGAGATGCATAACATGAATAAGCAGTCAAAGACCTTTCAAACGATATGTAACATGAGGGGTGTGTGCAAAATTTTAAAAAGTACCCCCTTGTGGGGGGGTAAAGTAGGGGATGGACACGGAACATGCATAATATGATTAAGTGGTCACAGACCTTTCCAACGATATATAACATGAGGGTTGTGTGCAAAATTTAGAAAAGTACCTCTTTGGGGGGGGGGGGGCAAAGCAGGGAGATGGACATCAGAGATATGCATATGATTAAGCAGTCACAGACCTTTCCAACGATATATGACATGAGGGTTGTCTGCAAAATTTAGAAAAGTACCCCCTTGGGGGAGGGGGGGGGCAAAGTGGGGAAATGGACATTGGAGATATGCATATGATTAAGCAGTCACAGACCTTTCCAACGATATATGACATGAGGGTTGTCTGCAAAATTTAGAAAAGTACCCCCTTGGGGGAGGGGGGTGGCAAAGTGAGGAGATGGACATTGGAGATGCATAATATCATTAAGCAGTCACAGACCTTTCCAACAATATATGACATGAGGGGTGTCAACAAAATTTAGAAAATTGCCCCCCTTAAGGGGGGGGGAGTGGCGGGATGGACCCCGGAGATGCATAACATGAATAAGCAGTCAAAGACCTTTCCAACAATACGTAACATGAAGGGATTGTGCAAAATTTACAAAAGTACCCCCTTGGGGGGGGCAAATTGGGGGGATGGGCACCAGAGATGCATAATATGATTAAGCGGTCACAGACCTTTTTAACGATATATAACATGAGTGGTATGTGCAAAATTTAGAAAAGTGCCCCAATTGGCAGAGGGGGGGGGGGGATGGACCACACAGATGCATAACATGAAAAGGCAGTCACAGGCCTTTCGAACGATATATCATATGAGTGGTGTCAACAAAGAAAAGTCTCTGCCCCATGTAGGCAAAACATACTCACCCCCCCCCCCCCGCCGCCATAATTATTGATGCGGACTCATTCTTTAAATTCGTTCGCACCCCTCTTCTCCCGCAAAATGTTGTGAATTTTAAAAACTCCACTTACGAATTTTTTTATACCAAAAGCACTTATGTCCGTCGTCTGCATGCAGAGTTTTGTGCTTACAGACGCCAGACACAACAACACACACACAGACAGACGTTTACCGACATTAATAGTATAGATGATACTCAGTGCCTACACATTTCACCCTTTATAATTCAGCCAATGAGTTGACGGTTGTTCATTTCCAGAAACGAAACAATAATTCTTTAGGATGAATTTTGTTTGTTTGATACACCGTGGCAGAATGCGTGCAATGCAGCGACAGGCGTCACAAACTTTTTAGGGCACCTGCAGACTAAAAACATATAATCAATCTTCGCGGGAAAAAAATCCTAGATTTCATCAAATGATCACGGGAAAAACACTAATTTCATCAAAGGATCATGTAAAACGTGAATTTTGTTAAAAGGCCACAGAAAAACGCGATTTACACAAAAGATGAGCAAATTTTGTCAAAGAATCGCAAAACAGGAAATTTCACCCAAAGATAGCGCTTTCTTGCCAAACTTCGTCTAAAAATTGCGGAATAAAATGTATTTTATCAAAAAATCGCTGGAAAACGTACATTTCGTTAAAGTATCGCGAGAAAAATGCGAATTTATTCAAAGATTGCGGAAAAAACGCGAATTTCATCGAAGGATTGCTGAAAATTCATGAATCTTATCAAAAGGCAGCAGAGAAAATGTGATTATTATCAAAGCATTGCGAAAAAAGAAAATTTCGTCTAAGGATCACAGAAAAACGCAAATTTCATAAAAGAATCGTGGAAAATAACGCAAATTTCGTGAAAAAAAAATCGCAGAAAAAACACAAATTTCGTCAAATTATCGCTGAAAAAAAAACACGAATTACGTCATAGGATAGCTGAAAAAATTATGAATCTCGACAAAAAAAAGATACAGAAAAAAAATGCGAATTTCATTAAAGAATCGCGAAAAAAATGCGAATTTTGTTAAAGCATTGCGCAAAGAATGTGAATTTTTTGAAAGGTTCGTGTGAAAAATGAAACTGTCTGTATTAAAAACAGCACACACACAAACATCTATACAAACCTCAATACACACAAACATATTATAGGCAGGGCTTGAAATTCAATTTTTCCAAAGACGGGAGTCTCCCTACCAACATTTTTAAATGGAGGGGAGTTGTAATGTTTGGGAGGGAGAAAAAAAATCTTTAAACCCCACTATTCTTTTACGTGCTATTTAAAGAATTACATTAATGCAGACATGACAAAATACCATTGAAAAAATTAAGTCAACTGAGAATGATTATGTAAAATGTTTATTTTTATTATAAAAAAGGGAAGAAAGTTAAGTTTTATATATGCAGTGTATTTTTCAAGTTCCATTAAATGTGTTAGGGACCCTTAACAATTAGGTTGTTAAATAAATTTCTGACTTTAGATTTTACTTGATTGAGATTCACCGATCGATCGTGGAAAAGACGCAAAGTTCATCAATCTGTCGCGGAAAAAACGCTAAGTTCGTCGATCTGTCACCAAAAAACGCAAAGTTCGTTAATCAGTCGTGGGAAAAAAGCAAATTTCGTCGATCGATTGCAGAATAAACACAAAGTTCGTCGATCTGTCCCCAAAAAACGCAAGGTTCGTCGATCAGTCGCTTAAAAAACGCAATGTTCGTCTATCTGTCGCAGAAAAAACGCAAAGTTCGTTGATCAGTCGCAGAAAAAAATGCAACGTTCGTTGATCTGTCGCGGAAAAAACGCAAAGTTCGTCGATCAGTTGCGGAAAAAAGCAAATTTCGTCGATCGATTGCGGAATAAATGCAAAGTTCGTCGATCAGTCAGGGAAGAAAGAAAAATTTCGTCGATCGATTGTGGAATAAACGCAAAGTTCGTCGATATGTCCCCAAAAAACGCAAGGTTCGTCGATCAGTCGCTTAAAAAACGCAATGTTTGTCAATCTGTTGCAGAAAAAACTCAAAGTTCGTTGATCTGTCACGGAAAAAACCACAAAGTTCGTCGATCAGTCGCGGAAAAAACACACAGTCCGTCAATCAGTTGCGGGGGAAAAAAATCACGAAATTTATCGTTCAGTTGCAGGTAAATTAAATAATGCAAATTTCTCCAAAAATGCTGAAATTTTTTGGGCGGGAGGCTCCCGCTCATGATCTTTTTTGGGCGGGATTTCAAAATTTTCCGCACGAATTCCGCCCTGAAATTCAAGCCCTGATAGGTATAGTTTTAATCTGAAATAATATAATGAACTTGAACTAACTTTTGAAAAATCGGGTTAACCCAAATCCAACTTGCAGAAATCTACACTCAGTCTGAAATCGACTCGAACCATAAAGACAGTTAACCCAACTTGCAACAAAAATAATTATTTTCTGTGAATTTTCTGATTTTTTCTTTTCTCAGAAATGCTGTAGTCATTTTGTCCCCCAATTTTGCCCTTTACAATTCAGCCAATGAGTGGAGGGGGCCAAAGGAGCGTTCCTCACAAACGAAAGATGAGATACGTTCGTTTGATGTCGTTGTTGAAAATTTATGGATTTCTATTATTAAAGTAATTTTTTCATTTTACCGTATTTATTTTCTTTTTGTGTTGTATGTATTTTGCTACTTTGAATTTTTTTAAACTAACCCTTTTTTTTTTTTTTTGGAGAGTGAGAGAGAGAGATTTAGTAATTTGGTGACACGAAGTTCAGCAAATTCTTAAAATCCACAAATCGTTTCCAATGTAAACAATGAAATTTACAATTAAGTTGCAAGTGCAAAATTTCAGTTTTTTAAAATTTTCATGTCATTCTGTACACATTTTAATATGTCATTCTGATCATTATACATATTTAGTTATGCATTATTAATTATTTACTTGACCTTTACTTTTAATATTTTAAATATTTCAAACTTACAGCTGAATGTAATTATTAAAACATTTGAAATACTGCATTCGAAAAATGAAATTTCAGCTTAGAAACTCGACAATTAAAAAATTTAAAGTAGAAAAGTACTTATGATATAAAAAGAAGAAAAAAAAATACACCAGAATTTATCTGTATTACGAAAGCGGGAGAAATGATTTTCTGTGCTATACGAAAAGATATCCAAATAACTCAATCATGAACATAGAAATAGGTATTGGTTTTTATGTTCAGGTGCACTCAATCCAAACTTGAAACTTTTAAATCAGTCATTGAATGAATGAAATTCATCTCCGCCTTTCACATCCAGAAAACTTGCTGTGTCGCCAATTATGTTTATATTTTATATATATATAAAAAAATAATAATTCAGGCACTTTTCCGTTATACGGACACCATTGTCGCCAAACATACATACATACATTTTGGCATAGTATCCGTATAACAGAAAAGTACTAAAGTTCATGGTTTAAAATCACAATAAAATATCATGAAATTTATTGATTAGTTGTGGGAAAATATCAGGGAAATAATGTGTTTTTCGTGAATTTTTTGTTTTGTTAACAATGTGGTTAGAGAGACAGGGAGAAATCCAGAAAACTTGCTGTGTCGCCAATTATGTTTATATTTTATATATATATATATAAATAATAATTCAGGCACTTTTCCGTTATACGTACACTATTGTCGCCAATCATACATACATACATTTTGGCATAGTGTCCGTATAACAGAAAAGTACTAAAGTTCATGGTTTAAAATCGCAATAAAATATCATGAAATTTATTGATTAGTTGTGGGAAAATATCGGGGAAATAATGTGTTTTTGTGAAATTTTTTGTTTTGTGTTGTTGTGTTTAATTGTAAGCATTCATTATAATTTTCAGTGCATTATTAAATTGAAATTTTTGTTTAAAATATGTAAACAAAACAGTGACCAGAAACCTGCACAATTTCTAATATAGATAGATAGATGCATGCATGTAGTACTTTTAATTATTTGGTAAAAATACTGTGATCGTCACTGAGAAAACCTGAATTTAACCTAAAAGTAATTGTTGAGTGTTTAAGCTGAAATTTCATTTTACGAATACAGTATTTCAAATGTTTTAATAATTACATTTAGCTGTAAGTTTGAAATATTAAAAGTAAAGGCCAAGTAAATAATTAATAATGCATAACTAAAAGTAATTGTCGAGTGTTTAAACAAATTTCATTTTACGAATACAGTATTTCAAATGTTTTAATAGTTACATTCAGCTGTAAGTTTGAAATATTAAAAGTAAAGGCCAAGTAAATAATTAATAATGCATAAGTAAAAGTAATTGTCGAGTGTTTAAGCTGAAATTTCATTTTACGAATACAGTATTTCAAATGTTTTAATAGTTACATTCAACTGTAAGTTTGAAATATTAAAAGTAAAGGCCAAGTAAATAATTAATAATACATAACTAAAAGTAATTGTTGAGTGTTTAAGCTGAAATTTCATTTTACGAATACAGTATTTCAAATGTTTTAATAGTTACATTCAGCTGTAAGTTTGAAATATTAAAAGTAAAGGCCAAGTAAATAATTAATAATGCATAACTAAAAGTAATTGTCGAGTGTTTAAACTAATTTCATTTTACGAATACAGTATTTCAAATGTTTTAATAGTTACATTCAGCTGTAAGTTTGAAATATTAAAAGTAAAGGCCAAGTAAATAATTAATAATGCAAAACTAAATATGTATAATGATGAGATTTTTTTTTTCTTGAATTATTCAGTGAAACTCGTCTTATAAATGTACGCAAATAATTCACATCAAAATCTTAAAATAACAAAGTTTTCTTTCGTGTTTAGCTATGCTTAATAACCAAAAAAGCTTGATTAATACAAAAATTATTTGGTAAAAATACTGTGATCGTCGCTGAGAAAACCTGAATTTAATCATATCACACAGAATTACATATTAAAAGTTTAAAATTAGTTTGTTTACATCGGAAACGATTCGCGGAATTTCGTGCCACGAAATCTCTCTCTCTCAAAAAAAAGGGTTAGTTATAAAAAATTCAAAGTACTAAAATACATACGACTTAAAAAGAAAATAAATACGGTAAAATGAAAAAATACCTTAATAAAAGAAATCTATAAAGTTTCAACAACCGAACAACCAAATGGACCACATACGCTTCTAGAGAGAGGAAAAAGCCTTCACCTCATTGGCTGGAACATCGCGTCTGAAGATAGTAAAAGCCTCTAGCTGATTAGCTGAATGCTCGCGCATGCGTATAAATAGCATTTTTGCACGAAAAACTAAAAAGCAGGTTAGCTTTAAGTATATGGATTCTTTCCAACCGAATTTGTGTCTTACTATCATCGGACTAAAAATTCTATCACTTTTACAATTCTGGCCAACACATCGGGGAAGGGGGGAGAGTGTTTCCACCCCGGCCCCCGCACATCACTCTCCTAGAGTCTAACCCATACTGCCCGCAAAACTTCTCCAGTTAGAAATTACTAAAAAGGGGCAGGGGGGAGTTACAAGCGGCTATTGACTGGGAGTTCGAACGGAAAGGTATTTTTCTACGAATTTGAGTGAACCATTTCCCCAAGAGGGGTGGAAGGTCATTACTAACCTAACTTTTCGCACTGAGCCTGGGAATACAGCTGTGGATTGCCTACCGCTCGTAAATATTGCAGTAATTGCCTGCATTTTTACTAAAAATGCAGAGGCTTTGAATTCTTTCCCAAGCCATAAAAATCCGTTCAGCACAGAAACACAATACGCGAGCCTTCTTTTCAAATGAAATGCAAAAGGAGTGCTCTCGTCATAAAATCTAATAGCTATATTACAAGAATGAGAAGTGAAGGAAATAGCTTTCACCTCTGAAAACACGCTGTGTGGGGTCTAAACTTGTTTACAAAAGATGGCATACGTAGAAACAGCATACATGCTTTCTATGAGAAAAAAGGAAAAAAAAAACTAGAAGCATTCTCTTTACATATGGAAAGAAAAAGAATTTAAATTTAGCATAATTATTAATTAAGATTTGTAAATAATATTGTTTAACCTTTCCCGGCACAGACAAAGTTTGTTCGTAAAATGAGAAATTACTGACTGATACCGGAATTTACAAACGACTTTTTTAGCAAATGAGAACTCCTTATTTTAAGTTTTCATTGTGGAGACAAAGTTTTATTTAATATTCTTGGTGTCGAATGCAAGTTTGAAATTAAAATTAGATGTGCCCGGAGTGGGACAACTGTGCCAGAAAGGTTTAAAATAAATGCAAAGCAAAAGGGAGGGAAAGAGGAATTTAACCCGGGAGCAGTCGCATGGGGTATGACATACCCCAGGGTGCGTACGGCTTTACAATTGCCACCACTATTTTTCGAAAAATAATCTATAATTTACATTATCATAGAATTTGTAACAATTGTCTCAGACTAAATAAAGTGCCGATTATTAATTGCATTTATTGGTGACAATGTAAAAATCATTCCTAATCTGGGTATGCGCGACTTCTCCCGAGTTAAATAAATAGAAAAATGGAGGTGGGTTTATAAAAAAAAATGCTAAGATAATTGTGATTTTTTTTTTAAATTATTATACTTAACGAAAACTATAACAAATAATATGCATTCATTACCTCCGAAGTCTTTTTTTAATACTTTCTAACATAGTTTAAAAGCGTTTATGCATTCGGTTTGTCTGTCTGTCTGTCCGTATGTCCGTGCTCTAATTCTCGTAAATCTACTCGGATTCTTATGAAATTTTTATACATTGATCAGTTTTACTATAGAATGTTCGGTATTGAAAATGAAGTATGTCGCATTAATAGTTCATTTACAGGCACGCACAAGAGAATTCTATTACATTATGATCTATGGGGAAAAATTGCATGAGCCGCATTTTATTGATGTTACGATACTTCAAACATAATAAAATTAATATGCATTGCTGACGTGGACTATAGCATGCTTTTACCGGAGTATACAAATAGTATCATTTATAGTTCAATTACAGGGACGTACAAAATAATTCCTTTACGTTATGATCTACGGGGGAAAATTGTTTGCTGTGTATTTTTAACATGTTTTGATACGTGAAACATAATTAAATTTAAAAGAATTACTAAGATTTAATACAACTTATTTTCTATAGATTATGGAGCGTGTAGGATTTATCATCCATGTACAGAGACGCACAAGATAATTCGGTTAACCCGGCAGGACGGTCGCCGTGAAACGTAACACCAGAACGGGCATTGGGTGTCAGCCCACCCCAAACATATTAAATGGCATAAATACGAAAAAATCATTAGAATTCTATCTGTTAATGAAATTCATGATAATTACACTCTTTCTTGTGAAAAATGGTAATTGAAATGTTAAATTATCGTTAATTTAAAAAAATAATAAAACATAAATTAAAGGCACTCGCTTTTATTTTCCTTATTCGAAAAACTTAATTTTTCAACAAGTAGCACTTAATGATTTTTCTTTACAATTTTTATTATAATAAAATTATAACTTATTATGGATAAAAATACTGAGATTTATGAATTATCATAATAATTAGGGTGTACATGAATCAGAAACTTTAGATTTTTTGAAGATTTTACATATAGCTTCACTTTCTGAGTGTCTCGACATATATTTTTTCGCACTTCACGCACATAGTTTTCAATTTCCTGTCCTTTTCTCTTGGACACAAATAGCATTTTCCTTAACACAATATTCTTTTTGCTTACCCATCATACGTACTATAGGGTAAATCTTGTAATCGTTTTGAAAATCGAAAAAAAAATTTGACAGATTTACATGTTTCTGACACTGGAGTTTCCGAAAAACATATTTTTACAAAAAAAATTTGCCGTCCGTCTGTGTTTGTATCTGTAAACACTCTATCTCCCGAACAAATTGAGATAGATACTTGAAATTTGGTATGTACATAGTATGTAATAATGGAAAGAAGCTTATTGAATTTCCGTAACCTCGATTATCCGGAACTATTTTTTTTCGGACTCTCGAAATATTCGTTCTGATAAAAAGTATATAAAAATTTTCAAAATTGTTTATTTTAGGGAGTGAATATAAAAGACAATAAAAAAGCATAAATTTTGCATAAAGAATGAAGTCAGTTGGATAATGAGTTGCCGAGATATTTGCAATCCTATTTTTCCACACTCTTCAATTTTTCATGACCCTGTATTTCATTCAAATTTCAATTCAAAGATATATTTTAATTGGAAATAAGACGCTTAATCCGACGCAGTAAACTGTCATTTAATAGAATTATCAATTTTGAAGTTATAAGGATGTTTCTTTTACGCAATTCAGTAATAGAGCATTTAAAGTTTATGATGTCATTAAGCCACGATTTTATTCGAATTGCAATGCATTTTATAAATAGTTTACACATGTTTTATTTTCATATTTTATATTACGCATATCCATGATGGGTAAGTATTACGGTGACCCCCAACGACTAGCTTTCGTTTGTGGCTCATCCAGATATTCTTCTTGTTTCTGCCGCGATTTCATATAAGGTACTAAAAGTGCTAAATCCTTCAAGACCCTAAATCCTTCAAAAAATGCCTCCTGTTTCTGAACTTTTCTGGTGGGTTTGCGGTCTATAACAACAAGATGCTTAAATTTATTCCAGCAATATTTAAAAGTGAAAAAAATATCACCTTAGGAAAGCCATACTCAACCTGCGTCCCGGAGACATTTTATTTGCGGCCCGAGACACGTAATCATTACTCCATAGTTATAAAAGAGAAGAAAGGTATTTAAGATCTTCATCTTTGTTTTATATTTTTTAATGGGAAGACAAAATCTTCCCAGTCATTTATAATTTAAACTAGAAGGCTCAGCAATTACTCGCTAATACTCGTTAACCACCGTGAATTGCGAAGCAATTCACATTAAGACAGCTACGCTGTCCCAACTCACTCCATTTGCTCGCCCCTTTTTGTTTTTGAAGCCGAAATAAGTACTATTATAAATCATTTTAACATATGAAATTGACAAATTTTCTTAATATAAAAAAAAGTAATTGAAAACTTCGTTGAAAACACAGTTAAAAATGTGTTTAATTTGTGCTACCAATGGTCATAAGTCATTTAAATACTGTGAAAAAATTATCTTGGAAAAAAACTTAATTTAAAACTCATTGCACCTGTAATATTGTACAGCACGACTTAAATTCATTTGAAAAAAATCCCTGACGGCTCGGACTACAGGCACAGGTAGATTTCGAAGACGCAGACCGTGGAGCGCCTATTTGTCGGGAATTGAGGAAAGAATGATCTTTTTGCGATGATGCGGCAGTTGGAACCGCCTACTTTGAAACCTAACTTGTTTGCAGGCGGAGCCAGTAGAATTTTTTTTTTTTTTTTTTTTGCTATAAGAGTTGGTCCTATAAAAAACTTGTCAATATAAAAGTTTTAGATAATATTAAGAGGATTTATAATAAATTTAAGCGGATTTGAAATCTTGGGAATTGACGAAGTTATGAATTTTTTTCTTCTAAAACCCCCCTCGTCCCCACTTACGGCAATTTTTAATTATATCAAAAATCTGTCATACATAAATTTTCGGCCCTTTTCCTAGAAGTAATAATAACTTCAAACGGATTCAATACGTATCATAACTAAGAAATTATGGGGTTTTTTTCTGTTTTCTCAAAAAGCCCCCCCCCCCCTTGGTTCGATTTTGCCCATTAACGAACTTGACCGAGATTTTATGCCCCTTGATTTTATGTATCAGTTTCGAAAAGATGCGGGAGTTGGAACCGCCTACTTCGAAAAATAACTTGTTTGTAGAGATGTATATATTTTTTAATCTTCACCGCTAATCAAATATTATTTCAAATTAATTAAATTTCAACTATATATTTTCGCATTTTAAAAAGATATGAAGCTTTTGTATTGAGAAAAGTTGGATTTATTAAATAAAATCTGATTTATTTATTTTTCGGTGATCCTTAGACTTTAGAAATTTTGCAGTATTTTATTATCTTGTTTTAAATTTATTATATAGCTGTATGTATGTAAGAAGTATATATTATAGTAAGCTAATCATATTTTGTTACATTGCTTTGTTATACTACTTTGTTAAATTTCTATGTTAACTACATTTTTTTACAATATTATATAAGTATAGTGTACTGCGGCCCGCCTAAAGAAGCAAACTTATATTTACGGCCCGCGCCGATAAAACAGATTTCGTAACTTTCTTAAAATCATACAAGACAATAAAAAGTTAATAAAAGGTTTGGTCTCACCTAATTTTCTGGTTCTTTTCTATTTAGCTTCTTTAAATGCAGAAACATCTTTTACTAATGAAGATTATTTATTAGACAGGTAGACATTTACTGACGATACAGAACGAACACACTACAAGCTATTTACAAACGTAAAGAGTAAACAACGTAAAGGGAACGTAAAGGACGTAACAAACGTAAAGGGAAAACTGTCAGTCAGTCAAAAAAATGTTCGCGCTTAGCTCCATCTGGTGGTTACTTTTCATTGTGCAACAACTTCCGCCGGGCGAAGTTCGTCTGGAGACGAAAGTGTTGAAAGTTCAAGTGGGCAAAGAAGATGCACCGGTCTTCTGATGATGGCTCCGTTTGGCAACCTCACTGTGCATGCTCTTGTCCGACCATCACGTCCAGGATGAGTCTGGATTATAACACCCATTTTTCATATGAGGCGTGGGGTGTTTTCCTTTATAAGAACGACGGTGTTTTCTTTAAGTTCACTTGGTCGGTCAACCTGTTGGTGCTGGTGAGCAGATTTTAATTCTAACAGATAATTGGATTTCCCTTGTTTCCAAACTTGGGTCAAAATATTTTCTTGATATTTTCCCATTTTTATTATTTGGTATTCATTGGATTGGGGAACTGTTATCTTTGATTGAGGTAGAGTTAGCAATCTTCTGCCAATTAAAAAAATCCCTGACGGCTCGGCCTACAGGCACAGGTAGATTTCGAAGACGCAGACCGTGGGGCACCTGTTTGTCGGGAATTGCGGAAGAAATGACCTTTTTGCGATGATGCTGCAGTTGGAACCGCATACTTCGAAATCAAACTTGTTTGCAGTCGGAGCCAGCAAGGATTTTTTTTTTTTCTATAAGAGTTGGTCCTATAAAAAACATATCAATATAAAAGTTTTAGATAATATTAAGAGGATTTATAATAAATTTAAGCGGATTTGAAATTTTGGGAATTGACGAAGTTATGAATTTTTTTCTTCTAAAACCCCCCTCCCCCCCTCCTTAAGACAATTTTTAATTATATGAAAAATCTGTCATACATAAATTTTCGGCCCTTCTCCTAGAAGTAATAATAACTTCAAACGGATTCGATATGTATCATAATTAAGAAATTATGGCTTTTTTTCTGTTTTCACAAAAAATCCCCCCCATCCCCCCCCCCCCCTTGGTTCGATTTTGCCCATTAACGACCTTGACCGAGATTTTATGCCCCTTGATTTTATGTATCAGTTTCGAAAAGATGCGGGAGTTGGAACCACCTACTTCGAAAAATAACTTGTTTGTAGGCGGAGCCGACAGAGATTTTTTTGTTTTTAATTTTTTTTTGCTATAAGATTTGGTCCTGTAAAAAACATGTCAATATAAAAGTTTTAGATAATATTAAGAGGATTTATAATAAATTTAAGCGTATTTGAAATTTTGAGAATTGACGAAGTTATGAATTTTTTTCTTCTAACCCCCCCCTTCCCCCCCCCCTTAAGACAATTTTTAATTATATCAAAAATCTGTCATACATAAATTTTCGGCCCTTCTCCTAGAAGTAATAATAACTTCAAACGGATTCGATATGTATCATAATTAAGAAATTATGGGGTTTTTTTTCCGTTTTCACAAAAAGTCCCCCCCATTCCCCCGCCTTGGTTCGATTTTGCCCATTAACGAACTTGACCGAGATTTTATGCCCCTTGATTTTATGTATCAGTTTCGAAAAGATGCGGGAGTTGGAACCGCCTACTTCGAAAAATAACTTGTTTGCAGGCGGAGCCGGCAGGGATTTTTTGGTTTTTAATTTTTTTTTGCTATAACGGTTGGTCCTATAAAAAACTTGTCAATATAAAAGTTTTAGATAATATTAAGAGGATTTATAATAAATGTAAGCGGATTTGAAATCTTGGGAATTGACGAAATTATGAATTTTTTTCTTCTAAAACCCCCCTTTTTCTCCCCCTTGGGGCCATTTTTAATTATATCAAAAATCTGTCATACATAAGTTTTTGGCCCTGTTCCTAGAAGTAATAATAACTTTAAACGGATTCAATACGTATCATAATTAAGAAATTATGGGTTTTTTTTTTCTGTTTTCACAAAAAGCCCCACCATCCCCCCCTCCTTGGTTCGATTTTGCCCATTAACGAACTTGACCAAGATTTTATGTCCCTTGATTTTATGTATCAGTTTCGAAAAGATGCGGGAGTTGGAACCGCCTACTTCGAAAAATAACTTGTTTGCAGGCGGAGCCGGCAGGGATTTTTTTTGTTTTTAATTTATTTTTTTTGCTATAACGGTTGGTCCTATAAAAAACTTGTCAATATAAAAGTTTTAGATAATACTAAGAGGATTAATAATAAATTTACGCGGATTTGATATCTTGTGAATTGACGAAGCTATGATTTTTTTTCTTCTAAAACCCCCCTTTCCCCCCCCCCCCTTGGGGCCATTTTTAATTATATCAAAAATCTGTCCTACATAAGTTTTTGGCCCTGTTACTAGAAGTAATAATAACTTTAAACGGATTCAATAGTATCATAATTAAGAAATTATGGGTTTTTTTCTGTTTTCACAAAAAGCCCCCCCATCCCCCCCTCCTTGGTTCGGTTTTGCCCATTAACGAACTTGACCGAGATTTTATGCCCCTTGATTTTATGTATCAGTTTCGAAAAGATGCGGGAGTTGGAACCGCCTACTTCGAAAAATAACTTGTTTGCAGGCGGAGCCGGCAGGGATTTTTTTGTTTTTAATTTTTTTTCGCTATAACGGTTGGTCCTATAAAAAACTTGTCAATATAAAAGTTTTAGATAATACTAAGAGGATTAATAATAAATTTACGCGGATTTGATATCTTGTGAATTGACGAAGCTATGATTTTTTTCTTCTAAAACCCCCCTTTTTCCCCCCCTTGGGGCCATTTTTAATTATATCAAAAATCTGTCATACATAAATTTTTGGCCCTTTTCCTAGAAGTAATAATAACTTTAAATGGATTCGATACGTATAATAATAAGGAAATTATGAGGGTTTTTCTGTTTTCACAAAAAGCCATTGGTTTGATTTTGCCCATTAACGAACTTGACCGAGATTTTATGACCCTTGATTTTATGTATCAGTTTGGAAGATATTTATGCAGAATTTTTCCAGTTATCGTGGTCAGAAAAAAGTGACATAGATAGATAGATAGATAGATAGATAGATAAAGTTTTGAACTGGGGGTGGTTTTGGGTTCTGGGAGTCATGATCGGCGTAGATCTGCAAACATTTTTCAAAATTTCCAACTTAGGTGAGAATGTAATAGGTAGTATTTCTTACGAAATCTACCTAAAATGGCCAGGTGTGAGGGGTTCTGGCTCCCGAGGATCGCTGAATACATAGGTGAGAGGTCTTGAATTGAGAATTGCTTCTACTTCAATCACAATTACTTCCAGTTCTTGAAAGGAAACTGAAGGTTTTCCAAGAATTCTTTTTAGCGACATTTTAACTGATCTTACAATACGCTCCCAGAAACCTCCCCACCAAGCTGCTCTTTCAACTATGAAATTCCATTTGATGGACAATCCACTAAACAAATTTTTCACTTCTTCATTTTTCATAATCTTCCATAGTAAATTTAATTCTCGTTTTGCCTTATAGAATGTTTTGGCGTTATCACTGTAGATAGTGTTGCATATTCCTCGTCTTCCTACAAATTTTCGGAACGCTTGATTGAATGTATTTGTGGTCAAGTTCGGAGTTAATTCTAGGTGTACTGCTCTTGTTACAGCACATGTGAAGAGCAATATGTTGGTTTTCTTAGTCTCATTGTGATCTTTAATGTACAATGGACCTAAGTAATTTAGGCCTGTAACTTGGAATGGATAGGCTTCATTTATTCTGTCGGCAGGTAGAGGTGCAGTAATCTGGGTGGCATGTTTAACACGAAGTTTTTTACATAAATTGCATCTAAATATCAAACTCTTGATTCTTTAAAAATAAATGTGCAACGTTAAATTAGCACAAATTAAAATCATTTCTAATGGCAAACAGCTGTTTCAGAGCCCTTAAGCTCCATCTTCAGTGCCAACTCAAAAGCCATTTCATCTGGCCGCGGGGCGAGAGATGGCAGGCAAGCGGTCATGGCCTAGGAGTTTTTAATTCGTTTTTACCTTTGTGATTTTACTTTTGTGTGATTTTACCTTTCTGTATTTTGTGTGTGGCACTGAAGATGGACCTTAAGGGCTCTGAAACAGCTGTTTGCCATTAGAAATGATTTTAATTTGTGCTAATTTAACGTTGCACATTTATTTTTAATATAACGGCACAAAGTTTTAATCCACCTTTTAGATCTTGATTCTTTGTCTTGCTTTCAATATCCAAGTTTTTTCTCTGAGTTGTGTTAAAGTTTCCGATACACCACCATGCCTTGTTTTTTCATGACAATCTTTGATGATAAGATTTGATAAATGAGATGTACTAAGTAGTAAAACTGGATGAGCCTCGTGGTATGAGATATTAGCTTGCTGTAATCGTCCACCAATCAAGATTATTTTTCTTTCATTTAAAATTGGATTGCACGGCCAAATAACGGAGTTTGCTGGTACTGGTTTACCTTGCGTCAGCGCTGAATATTCTTCAGGAAAATGCTCCATTTGAGTAAATTTAATCCAGTATTCTTCGGCAAATTCAAGTTCTTCTGCAGCCAAGGAACCACTTCTCTTACTCTGAGGATTCCATGGATCGTAGATGAATCTTTGAATCCATGCAGTAATTCGTAATATTTGTTTAAGTTTGCTGAATCTTCGGATATCGAAAAGAGCTTCAAGTTTCGTTGTCAGGAGCATATTCACCACTTCATATTCTTTATATTCTAAGTTGGTTTCCTGATCGGTATGAACGTTGGATTGTGGCCATTGACTTTCGCACTTCCTTAGCCACGGTGGCCCAAACCACCAAAGCTCCAGGTGATTTAGACTGGTTAAGTTTTCACCCCGTGTTAAAATATCAGCAGGGTTATCATTCCCAGGACAGTGATTCCAAGAATCAGGATCAGATATTTTCTTGATTTCATCTACTCTGTTCTTGACAAACATCTTCAATTTTCGAGAATTATTCTTGATCCAGTGAAGAACAATCATGGAATCTGACCAAAATATAGTCTTCGCATCCCTCGGTATACTTAAATGTAGTCGAATATGATCGACCAATCTGGCTCCTATAAGTGCAGCAAGAAGCTCTAACCTCGGCAGAGTTATTTCCTTAACTGGTGCAACCCTAGTCTTTGAAGTGACTAAATTCGAATGGAAAATTCTGTCAGAGTTGCAAAAACGTGCATAAACGACTGCTTCGTATGCTCGTTTGCTGGCATCTACGAATACGTGAAATTGACAGTCTGTAAGTTCTTCCAGTCCTTTCATTGCGAATAGATGTCTTGGCACAGAGATCTGTTTTAAATAAAACAATTCTTCACACCAATCTTGAAATATTTTTGCTAAGTCGGTTGGTAAAGCATCATCCCAGTTAAGTTTTTTCTTCCATATGTCTTGCAATAGTATTTTAGCTCGAACTGCAAATGGTGATATTAAGCCCAACGGGTCGTAGATTCTTCCCATAGTTTTTATTACGCTTCTCTTCGTAAATTTTAATTCTGTCATATTCTTATCCGTTAAAAGTTTATCACTATCAACGCTTAAGATATCATCTGCTGAATTCCAGCAATAGCCAAAGACCTTGCATAACGTGGATTCATCGTTAACTTCTTCCTTAAATCGATCTTGCAATGAGCGTACATTTGTTTTCCATTTTCTCATATTAAAGCCTGCTTCTCCCAATATGAGCCTTATTTGTTCGTGGACGGTGTAAGCTAAATCTGTGTCTTCTAAACTGTGTATAAGGTCGTCTACATACAATCTACTGTTCAAAACACTGAAGGCAGTTGGATAAATATCCTCATACTTCTTGATGTGATGTTTAATTGTCGCGTTCAGTAAAAATGAGCTCGATCTTGCTCCAAAAATTACACGCGTCATCCTCAAAACTTCGAATTTTGCGTCTAAATCTTCCGTAACCCATAAAAATCTAACTGCGTCTCTTTCTTCTGGCGCCAAGGCAATTTGCAAAAATGCACCTTCTATATCTGCCGTTATGGCAACCTTGTTCAGACGGAACTGCAAAAGAAGTATTAGAATATCAGGCGTTAAATTTGGACCTGGACTCAAGCAGTCATTAAGGGACGGAAAATTGTGTTCACTCGAGGAGGCATCGAAAACTATTCTCATCTTTGTCGTTGTTTTATCTTCGCGTATTACTGCGTGATGTGGCATGTAATAGATCTTAGAATTATCACTACATTCATTTTCATTGACCCTTTCAGCTATTCCTTGAATTAGGTGCTTTGAAATAATGTCCTTGTACTGACTATGGAAATTTCGATTTTTCTTAAATCTTTTGACAAGTGTTCGCAAACGGTTGTTAGCATTACTATAGTTATCTTTTAGCGACACGGAATGTTCGTTCCATGGTAGTTTAACTTGGTAGCGACCTTCGATTAGTTTCGTAGAATTTTCAAATTCTTTCATAACTTCGTTATCTTCGGATTTCAGATTGTCACTACGCGATATTCCCAAACCTTCTAAATCGAACAATCTTTTCAAAATGTCTGAATCTTCCAAATTTCGATTACGCACTATAACATTCATTACGCTAACATCCTTAAAATTTTTGCGTTTTGCTTCAGAACCATTAAATACATAACCTAGTTTTATTTCCATTCCTACTAAAGCACCGGAAACTCTTTTGACCTTCCCTGTAGCGATTTTCCAGAAATAGTCTGACCCAATTAAAAGAGAGACCCTTAAATTTTCAGACCCTTCAATATCAGCTATCTGTATTTTGGCTTCATTACAAAATTTGTGAATTTCTTTACTAGGACCTTGAATATCCGCCTCCGAAATCGAAGATGTTTCAATTGCTTCAATCGAAATAATTTTCTTTGGATCATAAATGCTTCGTAAATTTACTTTTGCCCTATTTCTTACAATAGATTTGTTTGGTTTTGACCCAGAAGCATAAATTGCTAATTTTTCTATTCCTATAACTTCTAAATTAAATTTACGAGACAATGTTTTATCGATGAACGTATTTTGTGACCCCGAATCCATGATTATTTTTATTTTTGTTGCCTGAGAATTAATACTCAAAAAGGCGACAGCTGTTTGTAAAAATACATTTTCGTTTACTGCAGTTGTTGCGCAATTCAGAGCATTAGAATGATTCTTTCCTTCGAGAGACTTTGAGACGCTTTCCTTTTTGTTATTTTCTTTTCAGTTTCGTCACAAATTAAAACATTATGTCTTCGACTACAAATGTTGCAACGCATTTTTTTGCGGCAAAATTTTGATACGTGTGATTTGCGAAGGCAAAGAAAGCAATATTCCTTTCGTAAAAGACTCGATTTTCGTTCATTAATCGTTAAGGGACAATTAAAATTTTCGTGTTCCCCTGCGCAAAATAAACAGTCTTTCTTGATAAGTGCATTTAATGCAGCTGCGGTGGGTACATTTTTATGAGTTTCATGTTTTCGATAAGGTAATTCTTTAATTTTATTCATTTCAAATACTTCATCATTTCGAAACATATACGTTTTTTCTCGCGTTTCGATTTCATGTTTTAGAAATTCTAATAATTTGGCACAGTTCCAAGAATCTTCGGCTTTTGCAGAACGATTAAATCCTAGAACAATTTCTTCATGAATTAATTTGACTAAAATAGCAAATAAGATTCCCCCCATAATTATTTAATTCTACTCCGGCTGTTTCGAGACTTCTGATTTGAATAATACAGGTATCATGCAATTGTCTAAGCTCTCTTAAATTCGCTCCAGATTTTACAAGAGTTAGGTTTAAAAGCTTGTTTACATGTGATCGTACTATTAATTCATTTTTTCCGAATCTTTCTTTTAACAATCCGATCGCGACATTATAATTATTTTGTGTTAAAGCTAAACCTTGAATACATTTTAAAGCTGCTCCTGTTAAGAAATTCTTTAAGTAATTTAACTTCTCTATATTAGTTAACTTTGCATTTTCATGTATAGCTACTTCAAATTGCCCCCAGAATTCCTGCCAATTTTCATATTTCCCATCGAAAGGTTGTATTGTAAGTTTCGGTAATCTTACGTGAGAATAATTCTTTGATTCATTAGGTTCTGTGGACAATAGAATAGAAGAGTTTATTTTACTTTCGTTAGGAACATTACGCTTTAAATATCGATCGATTTTAGCTATCATTTTTGTAATTTTTTCGCGATATTCTTGACTGGATGATACATCTTTTTCGAGTGTATCTAAGTTATCTCAAAGTTTCTGAATTTCTGAATCTAATTTGTAAACTTGTTCTGCATTCTCGACTAATTGAATTTTAAGATCTTCAATTTCGTCAATATTTATTTCGTCAATATTTATTTCGTCTCCTGCCAAATATTCAGTTATTTTGTTAATAATCTTCGTTAAAGATGTTCTAAGAGCCTTACGTATACTTTTTGATTTATCTAATTCGCTAGGTTGCGCCATTTTCTAATTTCAGCTCTTGGGAATTTCGGCACCATAAAACAGATTTCCTAACTTTCTTAAAATCATACAAGACAATAAAAATTTAATAAAAGGTTTGGTCTGACCTAATTTTCTGGTTCTTTTCTATTTAGCTTCTTTAAATGCAAAAACATCTTTTACTAATGAAGATTACTTATTAGACACGTAGACATTTAATGACGATACAGAACGAACACACTACAAGCTATTTACAAACGTAAAGGGTAAACAAAACAGTCACTCAGTCAAAAAAATGTCCTACGCGCTTAGTGCAATCAGGTGGTTACTTTTCATTTTGCAACAGGGTACAGTATGGCTGCCTTAGTTCATCGGTCTGATATTCGGGCAACAGAATACGATACTTCCATTTCATCGACAACATCGACTGCTCCTTTCGCCATGTTTTAGAATGTAATTACCGGGTTTTTTAAATCTCCTGTCACAGTCCGTGTAGAATTTCCTGTTGTGTATCCGGTCAAGGTACGTCGAAGTGAGAGTTCACTGTTTCTCTGGTCCTAGTTTATCATCAGGTACAAAGGTTTCAGACTGGAAATTAAGAAGATCAACATAAACACCCATCTATGCACAATAATGAAATAAGTGTATCGAAAATGACTAAGATTCTCCAAATCTTCAAAAGAAAAGTTTAGTGTGTGCCTAGATATAGTAAATTAAGAGTGTCTTTTCCAGTATCATGTTACCTACTGTAAATACTTGAGTAATTATTTCAATTAAATTTAACTTTGATTATATTATATATATATATTTCACCAGTTTTTATATCTAATAATTAATATGATCTTAAACTAATTCACCCTGATTTATTTTTATTATTTTCTTAATTGTATCAGAAATTTTTCTTTCAACATTTCTACTTTATTAAAATTAATTAATAATATTGGAAATAAATGATGTTTTCCGTTTAAAAAAAAGGGGGGTGAAATGAGTGGCAATAGTAAATATTTGTAAAAAGGTCTACATTTTATCAATCTTTATTTATAATGACGAAACAATAACTTAATTTGAAGTATAAGATGAAATAATTATTATGACTCTTGGTTTTCTTTAAATGCATAGTTTCGTGAGTTATTTATTTTGTTAAAGTAAACATCAAAAGTAATTTGTTTACATTGGCAAGAAAAATCTAATTTTTTTTTGTTTTTCTTTACAACTAGTTTAATTAATTTAGAAATCTCAATACTTTCAATTTAAAACAGAATCTACTAGATTAATGTTTGTTCTAAACTAATTCCTGAGGCAAATAAATGTAATATCAATGTTATTTGAGATATTTCTATATAGAGTGGTTTTAGCTTTAAATTCATGAGTAAAACAATTTAAACTTTTACTGAAATAAACATAAATTGATAAAACACACTAAGAAATATATTAGTAAGTTAAACACTTCATATCTATCGGAAATGGAATACTTAAATATCCACTAATGAATTGTTGAGATATTTTTTATACTATACGATCATTGCTCTAGTCGTCATACTGAACTTGTGCACTAATATGGTCTCTTCAAAATCCTTTAACCCTCTGCCCATGGTAGCATATTTGTTACGACCACTGTTTCCAATTAATTACATTTTTTTACTTCAAATATTCCATATTCGTTCCATAAATTTAAAATAGCAATATTTGCTTCATTTAATAACAAACAATCCGTTATTAAATAAATATGAATTTATTATTGAAATTTTCTGTGTTGAATTGAGATTTTCTGAATTACGGAATTTCTAGAACGTATTCTGCTATGGGAATTAGAGAGTTAATAATTTTTTTTTATCCTGTTAATTTCATTAATTGTTACTTCCCTTTTTGTATGCTTTCCAACAGGAGCGATTTCAAAACCCTTTAATTTAAATTTTTACATTTTCCAAATTATCCTGTATTTGTGAAATATTCCAATAACTATTTACCATGTTAGTACTCGAGTTCACTAGGATAGTTGTTTGGGAATTTGGATTTTGTGCAAATTTAAAATCTTGTCAAACCCTTTTGAAAAACTAATTTTATGATTTTTATGAATTTAATTATTTGGATTTACTTTCTGTTAATTTCCCAAATTCTTCTTAGTTACATTTCTTAGTTTTTACCTTTTCTAAATTTATTTAAAATGTTAAAATATGCTAGTAATGTGTGTGTTGACAGGATTCATTCTAAATTTTGGCAATTTTGCACAAGTCCAAAAACAAAACACCCAACATTATTCTATAAATCTACCACAATGAATTTCCATCAGCACCACAGGAACTCTATTTGGAGAAACATTTTGTTAGTTCTTTTATCTATTTATCTATTCTTTTCTACAGGGCTCGCAGTCTTCCTAAAATTTTCTACTTTTGCTACCACTATTTTAAAACGGGTATCTTCATTGTAGATTCTTTTAAAATTTTCAATATAAATATACCAGAAAATTTGCTGTTTCATAATAGTGGTAGCAAAGATAGAAAATATTAGGAACGCTGCGAGCCCTGATTCTATTCTATGTGTTTTTCTATGATTTGTAGTGGTACGTGATGGCACCAATGAAACCTGTCAGCGCTTATCTTAATTGATGGCCCCTGGTGCATGGCCATTGCCCACATCACCCTTGCTACGGCTTCGGTTTCCATTATATAATATTAGTTGAATCATATTTAGAAAGGGTTGTATTTACTGATACTTATTTGCACTTTAACCGCTTCAGGGGCAAAGTACTCTTGTAGCTAAAATATTGAAATGATTGATTGACACCAGGATTCACGAACGAATTTATTTTAAAATAAGTAAAAGCTTTTCCTCATGTACCTTATAAATTCAAAATTTGATTATAAAATTCTGGTGTCATTGTGGCATTTTTGGATTAAAATTAGGTGGTATATATAATATACCGGTGCCCTTCAAGGGGTTATATGACTGAAATCTGAGAAGTTTAGGGACCTTTAAATTGTTGAAACCCATGATTCTAAAGATATTATTGTTTAAGAATTTTAGGAGGATCCATTTTTAAAATAACCGACATCTTTCAAAAATCTACCAAATCCATCGAAAGACGAAATCACTATGTTTACATTTTCAACCTTTACAAAAATTTTCAGGTAGTATTTTGGATTAAAACCTGCAAGTTGCTCCAGACGGAGTTGATCATTAGCGTGAAAAGTGTTTTTCTGACTGTATCTAGCTTTTTATAAAAAGGCCTTCATCCTATTCAAAGCTTTTCATCACTCGATTATGTGTTCTTTGTCCCCAAACTAAGCTCTTTTTTCTGCTGTCAGAGAAGCCTTATACAGTGTTGGTTTCTATAGATATTTAGATATAGGCGTCAGTTTCGATTTTACTGTTTCATAGTTTGTTTCAATATTAAATATGGTAACTGCAATATTTATTTAATTTTTTTCATTTTTCGATGAAAAGAATTTTTGCCATTTTTTTTTCCATTATAATACAACTAGGACATCCAACCCGGGCTTCCCGGAATAGAGAATATATGTGAAAACCATTTTATACTAGCAAGCTACGCCCGCTACGCTGATCAATTTCTCTTAACGAACTTGTAATTAAAAAAAGTCCTTCCGGCCTGTACCGGGAGGAAAAGGTAGCTTTCCTATATCTTCGTTTTAAAATTTTAGCTAATGTTACACGAAAACAGCAAGTTAAAATGCAAAGAAACGTTTACAAAAGATTCGTTAATACTGAATTTGAATAAGAAATTCGCCAAATTATTGAGCAATAGCCAAATTGGCTTCCTTTATGAAGACTTATTTTTGTCGCCAAATTTGGCGATATTTCGCCAAATGTCGCCAATTTTGCCAATGTCGCCAATTGTGGCGCTAACGGATATGAATACATAGTTTTATGCGTATGATTGGGAAAATTATTACAACAATGAAAGAAAATGATTTGCGAGTAATCGCGTTAATGTGCTGTTTTGTTTCAAAATGTCAGCTACCCTAGAATTTCAAACTGCTCTATCTCAGCCAATTTTTAAGATAGAGGTAAACCAAAAAATGCTCTGGAATCCTTGTAGCAAGGCCTAACACTCAATTAAAAAGTGAATTTGAATTTTTAACTTTTTTGTATATTTATTTTAGTTTTAATTTTTTAAATGGCCGCCATCTTGAAACAAAATGGCGGACCAAGCTGGCCAACGAACTCGGTCGAGACATTGGTTAGCTTAATACACACAATTAGTTTCATCAAAATTGATTTATAAATACGAGCGTTATCGTATGACATAGGTCAGATATATATATATATATATATATATATATATATATATATGGATATATCTATATATATAAATCAACATTTGAACGGAGGGTGGTTTTGGGGTCTGGGGGTCATGATCGGTGAAAATATATCGAAATTTTCCGGAACTGCTTTCCTCCGAACGGCTGCAATAGGTAGCTTTATACTTTTTTGTATTGAAAGCCACCTAAAAATATTGACGTTTCATAATTCACTCTTATATTTTAACAGAATAATAAGGCTACTATAATTTGTGACTCGTGCCAATATACAAGTCAGGACACGTCGCCCTTATGATTATCTTTTTACGCATGAAGGTTTCGCTATGGTACTCTATTGTGAAATTTGGTAATTTTTGAAATTCAATATCTGAAAAACAGCATAATAATTTGAAACCAGCATAATTTGAAATTTATATCAAGAAAAATATTTTTTTTTTCGTTTCAAACGCAGTTTGTCTAACAGTTTTCTGACAAATACTTTTCGAGCTATTATTTTTTTCAGTAAGTTCAAATGTTTTATTTTCCGAGATTAATCTGTGGCAACAATTAGCGAAAAACCCAGTCGTCAGCAACGCATAGCTTTTTATTAAAGAGGCTGTTGTAGCAGAGATTATCACCATCAATTTGCCACCATCACTTTTGAAATCGGTTCTGTAGTTCCAGAGATTCCATAGAAATTGTAATTTATTTAGAATGATTTTAGAACGCTTTTCGCTCATTTCACCCTTTTAATTTTCGATTTTTAAAAATTATTATTCTTAGAGAGCATTTGCATCTTATAAGTGACTACAATGCCAAATTTGAAATTTCTAGCTCCTTCAGTATAAAAAAAATTGCAATTTTAGAACGTTTACAGCTTCTGCACCCCCCCCCGCCCCCGGGATTAGTGGCTTCCGACATAAAATATAGCCTATGTTGGAGCAGGGATTGTCACCATCAATTTGCCACCATCACTTTTGAAATCGGTTCTGTAATTTCAGAGATTCCGTAGAAATTGTGATTTAGAATGTTTTTAGAACGCTTTTCGCTCGTTTCAACCTTTTAAATTTCGATTAAAAAAAAAAATTATTCTTAGAGAGCATTTGCATCTTATAAGTGACTACAATGCCAAATTTGAAATTTCTAGCTCCTTCAGTATAAAAAAAATTGCAATTTTAGAACGTTTACAGCTTCTGCACCCCCCTGGGGTTAGTGGCACCGACATAAAATATAGCCTATGTTGGAGCAGTGGTTGTCACCATCAATTTGCCACCATATCTTTTGAAATCGGTTCTATAGTTCCAGATATTCCACAGAAAATGTAATTAGATTGTTTTTAGAACGCTTTTCGCTCATTTCACCCTTTTACATTTTTTTTTTTTTTTTTTTTTTGTTCTTAGAGAGCATTTTACATCTTATAAGTAGCTACAATGCCAAATTTCAAATTTCTAGCTCCTTCAGTATACAAAAAATCGCAATTTTAGAACGTTTTTCGCTCCTGCACAACCCTGGGGTTAGTGGCACCGACATAAAATATAACCTATGTTGGAGCAGGGGTTGTCACCTTCAATTTGCCACCATCACTTTTGAAGTCGGTTCTGTAGTTCCAGAGATTACCCCCTACAAACAAACAAACAAACAAACAATCTTTACTCCTTTATAATATTAGTATAGATTGAAAACCCTAATAGATTTTTTACATTTAATTTCATTTTATATTACCTCCTAACAACACTAAAGTGCGTTTTTATGTGAAACTAGCAGACTACGCCCGCTGCGCTGGTCGGTTTCTCCAAAAGAACCTTGAATCAAACGAAATATATCGGGGAATTTAACCTTGTATTTTAAAGTAATCTGTACCTTTACCTGAAATATCCTAAAATAACATAAAAACGGATATTTATTTCACTAAGTTATGTTTTTTTAATACGGTTTACTATTACGTTTACAATTTATTACCTACCGTTTTCCATTGATTTATATGTTTTATAGCTACATTTTTTAATAACGTGAATTAACCTATATTATTCACAACTAAATAGAAATGGCGCATCTAGTATTTGTCGAGAATTAAATAAAAATCATGCACTCGTGACATCCTAATTCACTTTTATATTTTAGCAGAATAATACGGTTACTATAATTTGTGACTCGTGCTGACACATTGCTGTTAGTATTATTATTTTTTTACCCGTGAAGTTTTCGCTGTGGTACTCCATTGTAAAATTTGGTAATTTTTGAAATTCAATACTTAAAAAATGGCATAATCAGTGGAGGATTTGAAATTTATATCAAGAAAAATACAATTTTTTTACATTTCTAACGCAATGTGTCTAACAATTTTCTGACAAATACTTTTCGAGCAATTAATTTTTTCAGTAATTTCAAATGTTTCATTTTCCGAGATTAATCTGCGGCAACGATTAGCGAAATTCCCAGTCGTCAGCAAAACGTACCTTTTTATTAAAGAGGATATGTCAATTATGTATTCAAATAAAATTTTGAAATTTAATAAAAGCGGCAATTTCGTATTGGCCTCGTGCCAGAATTTAATAGACGAAAAAACCGTTAAAAATTTCGTTATCTGCAGAAGTTTTTTTTTTTTTTCTAATAATTTCAGCGGTTTTAAGCGCTTATTTCAATTACATGTCTGTTAAATTTGTGTTTTATTTATTGCTTAAAGAAGTTTTAATTTCGTTATTGAATATCAGCTGGAAACAAATGCGGAAATTTTTATATTGTTTAAAGTGCAAATGGATTAATATTTTGTAAATCGTCTGCAAGCGATAGAGATAGATTTAAAAAAATCATGCTTGAAATTTAATTTAAATGCTATAATAAGTCAGTCAATTAAGATATAGTTTTCAAACAAAGTGCATTTAAAAGTAGATTTTTTTCCCTGTAAAACGGTGTAAAAATTTAAAATGTGCAATGTTTAGAAATTAAAAAAATTCTGCTAGCAAAAATCGCCAAACCGAAATTTTATCATATTAAAATTTAAATTGCTTAATAGGCGTATAGCCAACATAGTGAAAAAGTACCCAACTGGGACTCGAACCCGGGTCTTCAGTATAGCGCACGGATGTTCTACCAACTGAACCACTTGGGAACATCTGTGCGCTATACTGATGACCCGGGTTCGAGTCCCGGCTTGGGTACTTTTTTCACTATGTTGGCTATACGCCTATTAAGCAATTTAAATTCGAATATTATGAGTGCAAGGCGTGGGAAATTTTCTATGGAAAAATTTCCAAGTATCAAATACGAAATTTCATCGTCAAATGTTGCCATTTGCAAAATGACGTCAGAGTTACGCTAGGACACGTTTGTCCTTTATAATATAGATAACAAGTTGCGTACACTCTTTGGAATTTCCAATGAGTCTGTAATATTTCTAATTAGAAATGTTCTACTTAATATTTAAATAGCAGAATTTTTGGTCACTTGGTTTCATTTCAGGGTTTTAAATATTTTTGTAGAATTAAATAAGACGGAATATTCTATTAAAAAATGTGATAAAATTATACGCACCCTGTAATATTGAATTGTTAAAAGTTCGAATATAATATGTTCTATAGTTATACAACAATTTAATAGAAAGGGCTTAGCACACGAAGTGAATTTTTAATAAAAGTTCGGCATAACACTTGTAAAGCCGACCTCTTGATTAACCCTACAGTGCACGGCTTGGGTCTGTGAGACCCAAGCATGTACGTGTTTTATGAACAACGTTTTTGCACTGGCGTGTTAATAGGTACAGAATTTGAAAAATTGTTGATTTTCACATTGGATCTTTAACGGATGAAAATACCGATCGTCAATAACAGACATATTTAGAAATGTTAAATCAGATAATTCTAATTAATGCTTTATATGTTAACTAACCACTTTTGATAACCAGCATGTCCGCCAGAAACATGTACTTCGGGATACATTCAATCCTACGCAAAGAAAAGGGAGAGAATAAAACGTTTTTCCTATATTACATGAATGGTCACGTGGTCATCCATTTCTGTTTGAAAATATGTTTATGATGTTTATTGCATAATTTTAGTTGCATAATTATACACGAACTCTTCCACACCCCCCCCCCCCTTCCTAATTCCCCTAAAATAGAATTTTTAATACTTTTTAATAAGTTGTGGAAAATGCCCATCGAAAAATTTCTAATATTTAGCAAAATTTCGATATTTTATGAGTTTGAAAATATAAAAATTTTGGGGAGTTTTTGAAAGATTCTAGAGATTGAAAAATGTTTAAAATATATATATATATATATATATATATATATATATATATTCACCACAAAAAATACTTTTATAACACTCACACCAGAAAATATAGGGAGGTAAATATAATAGATAAAACAAATAATTTGTAAAGTATGTATTAATAATAGATAATATATTAATTAAAATAACGAATGAGCCGTAACAAGAGCTCTTCGTATTACTTAAAATATAAATTTAGAATACCCTTTATTCTCCTAAGCAAAACTTCTCAACTCTGCATATAAGATTGTAAAATCGTGTGATATGCACAATGAATTATTTGCATGAACTATTATTTTTTACTGTGCAGTTGAATACATAACATTTTAAGATTCTTAAATATTTATTCTCGATTAATGATCAAAAAATGAAGAATAATCTTTAAAAAGTGTGCATGCAATTTTGACTGCTCAAGCTGATGTCACAAATTTTCATTCGGTGAACATTTTTCGGAAACATCGACAAATTTCGCAGAAGAATTTAAAAGCATATAAGTTGTTATTATTATTACTATTATATAGTAAAAAATAACAATGAAGGCTAAGAAAAAAATAACAACGGTCAATAACAGTTTTTTAAACTAGCCTAAAATATGTTATAATTTGATATTCACAAATAAATTAAAACAAAAACATGGTATGTTTTGGCAAGCGATCTTTGTAGAAGCTATTTGAAAATTTTTGAACTGAATAAAAATGTGAATAACTGGATCTCAATATAAAATGAAAAAAAAATTCTAAATTACATTTATTTACAAATACATAAATATATATACAAGAAGAGATGATGATATCATTTTCACATTTTGTTTGGTAATATTTTGAAGTTGACAGTGACCTTTGTCATATTCTAAAACGTATGTACTTCAAGTTTCGAGCAAATCTGTCAAAAACTGCTAGATTTGTATAAGAACCATACAAACCAAGAACGGGTTTTATATATATAGATAGATATACTATCATTTTCAATAGACATCTAGCGATCTGTGATCTCGGACCTAGGACAGAAGCCGGCGCTTTCAACCTTTGGTGTAATGCGCCTTTTTTCCCCCTCGCGGCGGGAGATCGATTCCCTTAAGCGGACCTTAAGGGGGTCTTGGGGTCTTAAGGTCCGCTTAGGGGAACATAAAAACTATGTTAAAAAATGTGAAATTAAACGTTCTGCAATGGCTAACCATTGTTGGTCTGAAAATCACAGTTTTAATTTTCAGAGGTTTCAATAGTCCAGAAATGCTCATCCATTTACGACTTTGAATTTTGGGGGGCTTACCATATATGGAAGAATTCAGGCAACTTAGTAAATGATATGTCCAGTACACAAATTTTTTCAAATGTCTGGCTACCTTTCATTTAATTCATTCTCATCTTCCCCCCCCCCCTCCTTTTTCTCCTCTATACAAAGTGTTTCAAACGGCTGGCTGCCTTTCACTTAATTCATTCTCTTCGTTCCCCTCCCCTTTATTCGTCTCCGTACTTAAACTCGCCCGGTCTAGCGGGGCGTTCCTATTGGTCTCTCAGTCACATGTGTTTTCTGACTCCGCTGTTGTTTTTGAAGCGGTCGCCACCATTTCATCTTGGAGCGTGCAAAAGACGCAAGCAAATTGACATGGCTTAGGATTTCAAATCGGATTTTAATCTTTTAAATTAGCACTGATGATGGAGCTTTAGGGGCTCCGAAACAGCTGTTTTCCAAGTTATATATTTTTAATTTATGCTATTTCACGTTGTACATTTATTTTTAATATAACGGCACAAAGTTAAATCCACCTTTTAATCCACCTTATTATATTTGTCAAGTATTATTCAGCATTTTGCTAATTTTTTCAGTTTTGCATAAAAACACTTCCATTGTACTCAAGAACTCTCTGTATATCTGTGTATAATCAAATTTTTCTGTAATCGTGACTACGTCACTGGCGGCATACTCTGTAGCGATCTGTGATCTCGGACTTAGGACAGAAGCCTGCATTTTCAACCTTTGGCGCGATGCACCTCCTTTCCCCCTGGCGTCGGGAGCGCATCAAGTCACGTGGTACGCCAGTCTAACTTGGAAGTGCTTGCTTATGTGCTTGGTATTATTTCTTCACAGCGGCGTTCGCGAATAAATTGCTTTTCGTCGTGTTGTGAAATAAATGTTTCATTTTTATAATTAAACTAACCTTCTGATTGTCTCTTCCACAACATTATCACGATCCAAAATACTCTAAATTAGTGACTGTGGGCTTTTGAACACTCGCCAGCGAGATGTCAACTACAGAAGCATCAGCGGTAGTTGTACCGCCCTATATAACTGTCGATCCTACATTATAGTTTTATATGCTGGAAAGCACGTCCGAATTATCTACTCATAAAGCTATCAGAGACTCCAAAACTAAATACAACTATGTGACGAACTTCGTTTGAAGCTATTTACGCAACAGATACCCACCCCGGTGCAAACATTTCTAGCTTCTCTAGATAAAATTATGCCCATAATATATTATAGGCGATGTACATTTATTTTAAAAATATAATAACTACTGGAACATGATGCACAAAAGAGTGACCGAGAATATAATATATGCATTATATGAAAATAAATAAATATTATCTACGTTATATATACCAAAAAAATGTTTCACACAATATAGTCAGTTAGAAGATGTTGTGGAAAACGAACTTTACGACCAGATCTTGTAGTGGGTTGTTCTAGAGGAGTTGTTTGAGTATTCATTGGCTCATGTTACATTTGAGTTAGGGAAGATATGAGAGAATCTGATAACTGATATGCAGGTTTAATGCGGTCAGTGGATACTGTGCACCCTTTTTCCTTTATTTCCAAGTCAAACGTTATGTTGGTCCTATCAATCACTCGATGGGGTCCTGTATAAGGGGGTGTTAAGGGAGGAGTGACTTTGTCTGATCTTAAAAATACATATGAACAAATTTTTAATAAGGGATTGACATAAGTTTTGGGATTATCGTGCATGGAAGCGGCAATAGAGTTTAATGACCTCATTGTTTCAATTAACTTAGACACATAGGTAAGGAAGGGTTAGTGATTGACTTATAGTCTCAAAGGAAATAAGATCGGTGGGTAGTCTAAGATTAGTGCTATAAACAATCTGAGCACAGGTTGCTTTGATATCGTTTTTCAGAGCAGTGCGCAAGCCTAGCAAGACTATGAGAAGAATCTTAATCCATTTAGTTTGGTTGTGCGCTTTAACCCCTTCGCGACGAGCGTCCTTCACAGACCTTTTAATCTTTCACCACCGGTTTTTCAAAACAGAAAGTTTCGCCTAATTGAATCACAGAAATGCTATCATTAAATAAGGCAAATCCTACAATAAAAATTAATTGGGGGGAATAATCGAGGATTCTGAGCACCTTATGCGTCACGTATACGTGTCGCTCGTCCCCAAGGTGTTAAGAAAGCCCTTGAGATGACAATGAAATCGTTCGATAAACTGTTCGACTGGGAGCTATGGTTCTAGTGCGTTTACATCCTATTATATTAGTTAGCTCTGTGAAGAGATTAGATTTGAAATTTTCGCCCTGGTCAATAGTTAGGGTAACAGGGGATTCGAATCTCGAGATCCAGACGTGTACTAATGTGCGAGCAGCTGTCTCTGAAGTCATGTGTGCTGTTGGTATAACTGCAGGCCATCTCGTGAATCTATCAATGACAGTCATGCAATACTGATTGCCATCGGAGGTTGATAGTGGTCCGATAAAATCAACATGAATATGAGCAAAACGAGCGTTAGGATCAGAGAAGGTGCCAATTGGTGATTTGGAATGCTGGAAGACTTTGGCTTTTTGATATTTAGTACAGCTTTGAACAATGGATTTTATGTCTTTACGCATGCCAGGCCATACGAATCGGATATTGATTTGAATGAAGCTGAAATGCCTGGATGGGAAAAATGATGTAAAGTTTGTAAAACGGTTTGTCGTATAGTTTTAGGAACAAATGGGCGAGGTTGTTTTTCTGACATATCGCAATATAAATGTATGTCTGCGAGTGAAAAATAGTGTTTTTCCAATTTTAAAGAGGCGGTGCTCGATTCAAGAAGTTGTCTCAGCCCTTCATCAGTGGTCTGAGTAGAGGCAAACTCTTTAAAATCTAACACATTTGGGGAAATTGAGTTTATCTCTATTCGCGATAAAACATTGGCCACGGTGTTGTCGGAGCCTTTTGTGTATTCAATATCGGTAGAAAACTGGGAAATATAATCCAAATGTCTCAATTGCCGAGGACTACATTTAGCAGGGTTTTGTTTAAATGCTAATGTAAGTGGTTTTTGATCCTTATAAATAGTGAAATTTGGACCTTCTACACTGTTAAAAATCTTCAGCTTTTGCTGCAAGACACACTCCACCGCTTTTAGAGGAAACGGTTACTTTACTACATTGGTCAAAATAGAGAAATTCTATAAAAGCGGTGGAGTGACTATGCTGCAAAAGCTGAAGATTTTTTACAGTGTAGCATGTGTCTGAATTTTTTTATGGAAGAGTAAATAGAAAATAATTCAAGGTCGTAAGTCGACCAATTCCTCTGTGCTTTATTTAGCTTACAGGAATAAAATGCTATTGGTTCTCATTTGATCCCAGAGTTGCATTAAAGATCCACCGTTCGCGACATTACTTCATCCACCCATAAACTTAACTGTGCGCCAGGAACAGAATGTCGTAATAACTTTGATCTAGCTATAGCTTCTTTTGAAGCAGTGGGTTAGCATTGGAACGAGGATGTTTTTTCTTATTTTTGTGTCCTTCAAGGATTTTAACAAGCGGAGCTAATATATAGGTGGCTTTGGGATTGAATCACTGATAAAAATTGAAAAGACCCAAATAGCGTCTCAATTGAGTTAACCCTTTCAGGGGCAGTGGTATGTTTATGAAACCACTTAATTTTAATTCCCAAACGCCACAATGGCACCAGAAATTTACTAAAATTTTTCCCATTTAATATGTATGTGATTTTTTGCCTTTTTCTTATTTTCAAATACATTTCTACGTTAATTCCGGTGCCAGTTATTTATTTCAACATTTTAGTACTGAAAGTACTTTGCCCCTGAAAGGGTTAAGGTAGTGGGCTGGGGAAATTCTAGGATGCATTTAACGCGATCAGGTAGGGGTTCAGTTCCTGCAGCTGAAAGCTTGAACCCAAAAATTCAATAGTGGATTGACCAAATTGACATTTATCAACATTAATACAAAGACCATACTCCTTAAGTCTAGAAATATTATTGTTTATATATTGTATATTAATGTTTCTTTTTTTTTTTTTTTTTTTTTTGGCCATGTAAGAAGTAATTATTACGTCCTTTTGAAAGTCGAAGAGAGTTGTATGCGCTTCTCTATTTTTATGCGACGCAAATTCAGTTGGGATAAACCTCTTTTTCTTACGTATTGTTCTAGCAATAGAAATTTTATGTTTCATTAAATTGTTGGCGAATTAATAGCTAGTGTACCAATTATCTGTAGAGGAATTTCTTCCAGAATTGTATAATGGAGCTAGCATGCGTTTTGCTATTTCACAGGAACTGTCGTCTTTCTTGTAAGGTGCATCTGGCTGTTGGCCTGCGTATATCTCCATGTTGAATGCGTAAAACATTCAAGAATCGACTAAAGCAAAAATCTTTATATCATATCTTGCTATTTTTTGGGGCATATACTGCCGAAAGGAGCATCGTCATCGAAAAGCGTCTGGCTTTTCATCCCATGTCACATATTCACCTACATTATATAATTTCTGACAATTCCTGACAAAATTTTCAAACATGTCTATTATTGTAGCTAACTTATTAATTTTTCATCAGTCATCTCGAGTTCTGACATCATCGAATCGCAGGACACGAAGTATAAAAAGAAAACGCTTATAGTTCATAGTTTTACGAAAGATGTCCAATCCTGTGCCATCTGTCGCCCATATGTCTCTAACATGTAGTAGATAAGAAGATTTGTGCAATTCAGCTATGTACAACAGTCCTACAAAAGCGCAAAACTCTTCTCTTTCGAAAGATTTTGTATCGCTTTCTCTTTTGAAATTTCCAGGATTTTTTTCTATATAATATAAATAAATGTTAGTGGACTCTAAAAGCATTTCAATGATTGAATCATAAAATATTAGAAGTAAAATTCTTCAGAAAATTGTGTATTGCCAGGTAATTGTTTTATTACATTTTTGGAAGCTATGCGCTTTTGAACTTTAAAGGGTTCTTTTTGCCACTTTGTTGTTTTATCTTTTCCGATATAAAAAAGCTGATTCACTAGTATAACAAACTTCATCTTCTGTAGAATCGCATTCCTCCTCTGATTCAGACTGGTGATCACTGAACATGTCTTCATTATCTGAATCTGTCAATTCTTCTTCGATATTATCTTCATCTGACGAAACCACCTCTAACATCTTTTGAAGTCTTTCCATTTCTTGATCATACGTCAAACAAGGAAAAGACCGAACAAAACGACTGGAGCAAACCATGATTTCGCACTGAAAAATTCTAACACGAGCCCGCGTACGCAGTGTCAGCAAACCCGAAATCGTTCTATAAGACTAAAAAGAGTCTGAATTCGCAATTTTCATACGCTACGCACGGAAGGTGACCTTGGAAACATGTACTGATCGACCCGACAACTTCGGTCTATAGGGAGAGACAGCAGATGAAATTTTTCAGACGTGGGATGTCAAAACACCCCATGCTCGTCCTGCCGGGTTAAAGGACTGACTATGATTGGTAATTTCTAGAAGTGCTCTTTCCACTGTGAAATACAATTTTATGTGATTTTTTGTGTATTACGTTATGTTTACAATATCTGTTGATCATATCATCTGTTGATCATATTACAACCTTCAACATAACTAATGCAAATAACTGAGATATTAAAATAAAGTAGAATCTATTGTCATATTTTTTATGATGTGAAAGATGAAAATATTATTCTGAGTGAATGAGTATCAGGTTGAAGAAGTCTACTAAAAGAACGATAGCAAAACTGGGGTTATTTCCACAAACATCTGTCAGTGGAGCAAACTACTCGTTTCGGAGTTATTATTAGGTCCAGCTGCTATGGCTTGTTAATAAATTGAATACTGAAGATAGTGATTTGTTTAAACAGCACGAAGAATTTCAGTCATTCAAGATAACTTTGAAACTTGGCTATTACACAAATTCCCAACTCTCATGTTTCAAATCTGTTGTGAAATTTCTCCAATATGTAAAATTTGCGAAATAAACACGTGATTGAACTCTGAAAATGAAGTGTTTGTCTTACCTGCTGAAATTGAGATTTTAAATTTATTGGTTGGAGATGTTGATAGAACGTTTGAAGATAAAGAAAATAGTGATGGGCATAATGAATAGTTTTGTCATTTGAATAAATCATTGGTACATGCGCAAAAATTACCAGCCTTTGTATTTTTTTAATCAATTACCACCAAAATTTTTTTTTAAATGCATAGATGCCAAACTTCGTACTTATCTTTTAAGAGCCTACAATAGTCACGCGAAGAAACGCTCAAGCTAATGTTAAGTCTATGGGAAGGTTCTGGCGCGATTTCTCGGTCGCACTTTAATATTTTTAAATGCTTTTTTTTTTGCATAGGATAGCTGAAGTCAATCTCTAACGTTGTTAGTTTTTACCTTTTTCGATTTTGGTTCCAGTTATTTTATATAAGAGTACTTTCACTTTCAGAACCGGTTCCAACCAGTTCCAAAATTGAAAATGCCCGCTTATAAAAAAACTGCAACAAAAATCGAAAAAGCAAAAACTAACAACGTTGGAGATTGACCTCAGCTATCCTATGCAAAAAAAAGCATTTAAAAATATTAAAATGCGAGCCAGAAATCGCGCTAGTACCTTCCCATAGACTTAACATTACCTTGAGCGTTTCTTCCCGTGACTAGTGTAGGCTCTTAATCAATTATACCCAGAAATCTTTAAAAAAATTATGTAGTAAGAAATTTTAGTGAGACTTTTGCGAAGTCACACTAAATTCCACTCAAAATATGAAATTTCTGTTAGTAATAGTACAGCGCCTAGAATACACAGTGTAGAAAACGGTTTTACCGTTTTTCAATTCAAAATTTTCGAATTCAAACTGGAAATTCTGAGACAAAATTTTTATTTTAAGAAGTCACAAAAATCTGCCATTAAGTAAGGAAAAGAAAATTATAGGGAATTTCTGGTATGAATACGAAATTTCAGAATTTAGAAAAAGCCAAACTGGTAATGCTTTAAAAAGTGTTAAAAGATTGTAGCCGATAAACGTGCAATGATGCGGTACAGAAATAAGGCGATCGCAGCGACATCTGCTTTAAAAATAGATTTACCTCTTGCAAAAGTAACCGTTTCACTATTGACAACATGAACATAATTTCTGTTAATGAAATCTTCTTTTAAGTGTATATTTCAGATGCAACTGATTTTGAAGTTAGTTTTTTATCATATCAATGAATTAATCTTTTCCACTCTTCTTGCAGAGATTCGTCCTTTGGTATGATAAATAGGGATAGTTTCTAGTTTGCTGTCTTGTATCGAGTACTGCAACCAGGCACAAAAGAATGCGTATCACTTTTTTGGCCGTGATCAATATCATTCATATTTTCAAAGCTTATGAAAATCACTATCCAAGTGAAAGGAAAGGTATAATTTAAATATTTAAAATATTTACCACCAGCTGAAACGTTTTCTCAGCTCTATTCTTATACAATGTTTGCGTTGAAAAGAGCTAGCAGACAGTGGCGTAGCCAGAGAGGGGGGGGGGGTTCCAAATGCTCTCAAAACCAGTAATATTATAAAGTTTTCTTCGCCTTCAATATCGCAGAAAATTTGCCGATTAGATAAGGCAAAAATATTTTTATAAAATTAATGGTTCCAAGCCAACTGGACCTCCACCCTGTCTACACTACATTCAATTTTTTAGTACTATTTTGTAGCCGTTTTCCACACTATGTATTCTAGGCGCTGTAGTAATAGTAACCGATTAAAGAAATAAGAAGTTTGGCAGCTATGCTTTTGTACATGCACGAATGGTTAATTCGAATATCAAAATCATACATTCTGCCCATCACAAAAGAAAACCCGCGCTTATCAGATGACAATGGAGCATCTGAAGAAGCTTTGTAGGAAGATAACCTGGTAGTACATGCTTAACAACACCGATATTTCCGCACCTTTTCAGTAACTTATCACCTTTTATAATACAAATTCACATATTTTTCTTAATAACTGTTTGTTCTGTCAACGTGATATAAGTTTTATTTGATTCAGTATGCAAATGTATGAAAATGATAGTGATACCCCATTTGACTAGGTTGCACAATTCCTATTTTTCCCATTTTCCTCCTAAACGCACTGTTTTATTAATACAGATTATTTCCACGAACTATTATTAGTTTCCTCCGTTACAACCTACAAAAGACGTGAAAATGATATATCACATGCGTAGGTTCGACAAACCCGCATTTGTCATAATTCGCACAGATTGGCAACACTAATGAACTGTTCCATCTGCGAAATTTTTGTGGTCTTTTTCTTGATTTTAGTGCTGAAAAACTTTATAATGCCAGTTCCATGGAGAGGCTCTTTTGTTTCTTTTTTTACCCATTTTTTTAATATCTACAATTAATAAAAGGAGGAATTCCAGGTATCATTTTTAGATTGATATTTTTAGTATTAACAGTTTTCTTTTTAAATTCCGGAAAACAATTTGTATAACACAATCTGTTATCGATACTTTATTGCCTTTCCTATTCTGAAATTTTTCCATGTCAGTCTCGGCAGCAAACTCTTTCGATAACCGGAGAATGAACTTTACTTGCTGGTTTATTAAAATTATCTCTGTTTCGCTAGCAAGACTTATTCTTAAGTGCGTCTCGTTTATTCCGTCCCCATTCTAAATTTCCCTAAAATCAATTTTTCTCACCTTTTTCACTCGCATAGAAGTATACCGGAGTAATTAACCTTTAAATTTGATAAATTACGATACAACACATTGTTTAACGTGTGAAAGCACCTTGTAGTTACCTGTTTACGATGGTATTAGTTTCGAGCTGCAGGATAATATAACAGTTTCATAATTATAAAATCTGAAAATTTTGTTAGTTTTGTTGTAGTTGAGTTTTACTTTAAAATGTTTAATAACTCTTATAAAACCGTGTTAAGTAAATTATCCATTTTATTTATCTAGTAAGAACTACTAAAAATGGCCATATTGTATCAGCTGAATATAATCATTTTTAGTAAAATCTCAGAATATTTAAATCTGAAATTTGAAAAGCACACGTTCTTTTTTTTTTTGTTTTAATATAATTTACTTTTGAATAACTTCGCATTTACTAATGCATTCAAAATTATCACTGAACCACAAACTATATAAATAAAACGAGACACACATGATATCATAGACTCATAGGGATCTGTAAAGTAAATTCAAAGCCAGCCACTTTTATTCTTCATAGTATTTGGAGTAAAAATTTTGAATTATACGTGCCCATTTAATAAAATATTTTTCCTTAAATGTATAATAAAGAATACGAGATTTTCATTACACTTATCAAAAAAATAATTTTCAAGTGCCTGTAGCAAAACTTGAGCATATCATGAGCATATCAAAGAGAAAATTCTGCTTCATACAACGAGTACTTAAGGTTTAATATCTAAGTATATATTTTTTGACATTGCATGTTTTCTTTTTAACACTAAATATACCTACAACCGGTCATCTGACCCGTATCAAATAAAAATACTTCGATTTAACCCTTACCGGCACAGTGGTCCCACTCCGGGCACACCTAATTTTAATTCCAAAATTGCAAACGGCACCAAGAATAATTTAATAAAATTTTGTTTCTAGCTTAAAGTCAGGAGTTCATATTTTCTAAAAAAGTCGTTTGTAAATTCCGGTGTCAGTCAGCAATTTCTCATTTTACGAACAGACTTTGTCTGTGCCGGAAAGGGTTAAACCAGAAATTTCACCCTAAAATGAATAAAATAAAAATCACGCAGAATTAAGTTAAACACACATGTTAAATACTTTAAAATGATAATCCTGGTGTGAAATATTTTATAAAACTTGAGTAAAATTTCCCGTACGTTTAGTGTTAAATACCGAAAAACATATTTTATACAGATGCAATCTGTTTTTATTATTTCATTTTAAACGCTTTTTAAATACGTTTTCAATACCCCTTTACTTTACTCGAAACAAATTACTTTACTTGCAGGCGTATTAAATTCCTCCCCTTTCACTAACAAGACTCATTCATAAATACGTCTCCCCCTAGTTCCATCGCTATTCTAATATCCTCTTATAATCAACTTTGTGCGTATTTATTGCTCGCATAGAAGTATATCCGAGTAATTAATCTTCAAATGTGATAAATTATGTTGCAACACCTTGTTTAGCATGTTACAACACGTGGTGATTATTCATTTATGATGGTATTAGCTTAGACGTACTGGACAATATAAAGACTTCATCTTTATAAAATCTGAAAATTTGTTATATCTATTTAGGAAACGTGAAGTGCCACTTTAAGGTTTTAATAATATCTGTAAAATTGTATTAAATAAATGATTAATTTTATTTATAAAGCTATATTCCTCGTCCTAAATAATGAAAAATATAATTTGTAGACATAGTCAGTTTTGGATAGTTCATTCTTTTTCCCAGTGATGGGAATAATGTATGCTTTTGATATTCGAATGAATCATTCGAACATGCGCGAAAGCCTAACTGCTAACCTGCAAATGCGTTTTAATCAATTAAAGCCGAATATTTTTTTAATAAAAGGGAATTACAGTCGAACCCGGTTATAAGACGCGTTTCAATGGGTGGGACAAAAGTCGCCTATTAAACGGGATCGCGTATTAGCCCTTTCCGGCACAGACAAAGTCTGTTCGTAAAATGAGAAATTTCTGACTGACACCGGAATTTACAAACGCCTTTTTTAGAAAATATGAACTCCCTATTTTAAGCTTTCATTATAGAAACAAAATTTTATTAAAATATTCTTGATGCCGTATACAAGTTTGGAATTAAAATTAGGTGTGCCCGGAGTGGGACCACTGTGCCGGAAAGGGTTAAACATAATTTCCATAATTTTGCTGGAATTGGGTTTACATACACATCTAAACACATCTAATGGTCTAATTGAACTTTATAACTTTCGTTTACATCTTTCGAGCCAAACATTTTACGCATATTGAAATTAAAATTTAACTGTATTCAAGTTTAACTCTCATTTTTTGTTTTTATACGATTGACTTAAAAATAAATATGACTTTATTGTTGATTAATACGTTATAAACAATAATAAAACAGCAAAAATAATTTTCATGCTAGTCTATTTTTTGTTTGTTTTATAAACGAAATACTTTAAATATTTGCAGAACAACCCAATTATTAAAATCATATTTACTACTCGTGATAATTAGTAAACTTATCAGTGCTTAATTTTTGATATAATAAGGATAAACTATGATAGGAAAATCTGTCATTAGATTGAATTCAGAAATAATGGTAGATATCTGAATAAAGAAATCCCGCTATATTGGCAACATTTGAGGAGAGAGAAGAAATTCTTATCTTGGTCTATGATATCGAGTAATAAATGAGATTTTTTGCCTCAAGGAACCGAAAATTTATCGTGTATGAAACGGGAGCGCGTAATAACTGTCTCTTATTAAACATGATATTTTGGCATTAATCTTATGGACGACGTTTAGGTTATCGGAAACATCCGCGTATTATCCGTGAGCGTCGTAACTGGGTCGATTGCACGTTACTTACTTTAATGTAATTATAAATTTAACTTTTTTTCGGTACAAAATTCCTGGTTTAATTTATTAAAAAGAATACGAAGGTTAGCAGCTGTGCTTTTGAGCATGCCCGAATCATTCATTCTAATATCAAAATCATTCATTATGCCCATCAGTACTTTTTCCCACATATTAAATTTTCTGTGTCTATCCCTATAAAGGAAACTAAATACTTTTCTTAAAGACTTATAAATATTCTTTAATCATCACGAAGACGCTTAATATATAAATACACCTCGTTTATTCAATCGGCCTCTAACATTCCCTTAAAAATGAACATTGTTAATATATACCACTCGCGTAGATATAGAACTAACTAATTACTATGTACAGTTGATAAATTACGTTGTAACACTTTGTTTAACATCCAATATCACTTGAAAATTGTTCACTCACGCCAATATTAGATTGAAATTATTGCAGAAAACAAGGATCTCATCCTTACAAAATTTTTAGGTAATAATTTTGAGAAACGTAAGTACCATATTCAATTATTTAATTATTTCATAAAACTGTATTGTGTAAAGAATATATTTAATTTATCAAGAAAACTTACTTTCTTTCCTACATTAAGTAATCATAAATTGAAAGGAATAGAATTAGCTTTTAAAGTTTACTTATTTATCCAGTTAATGCAACTTTCCATATTAGTTACTGCAGTAATCTCTTATGCACTTTACTTGGTTGAAACTTGTTAGTCTACATTAAGATTTATTAAAAAGTTACTTTACTCCCTTACTTTATTCCCTTTAACCCATTTTATGCCTGAGATTGGTAGACGACACATGACTTTTATTTTTTTTCTTCGTTACCTTGTTTTATCTGGGCTGCATCATGATGTTTTAAAGGTATTTTGAGAAAAAGGAGAAATTGTCTTCATGAGCTTTATTGCAGAACCCAATGTACAGGAATGCAACACATAAATGTTTTTTTTTTTTTTTTTTTTAGGATTTACATAAAGCGTCAACATTAGCCACTTAATTATTTAGCGCGATTCTGACAAACGAAATCCATGTAAAATATGTCCAATATAGACATAACTTCTGCACCCAGAGTTTTTTAAAGCTCATCACTGAAGGTAGTTAATCAGACCACAGGGTCGTACACGATCCATGCCATAATGCGATTTATATTGATTAAAATTCTCAAAAATCTTGAATGTAGTCATAAAGCTACATAAAATAAAAAATAACTAAGAAAAAAAATATTGTTTTAATTTTTCTAACCTTGGCCTAAATTGAAACATTCTTCCTCCTTCCGATGCCATTCTAACAACCACTAATTATAAACTCTGTTCAAATTTATCATTTTCATGGAAGTATATCAGGATAATTAAATATGTAGATTTGATTATAATTTACGTTGAGACACTTTTTTTAATTTTCGATACCAATTTCGGATGACTCACTTATTGTAATATCAGCTTAGAGTTACTGCAGGACATAACAGTGTCACCATTTTTTTAAATCTCAACATTTTGATAACTCTAACTAGGAAAACTGAACTGCCACTTTGCACTTTTTAACGATTTCTGTAAAACCGTGTTAAGTAAATGATCCATTTTATTTATTAAACACTTTTACTTTTTTTAATGACAGAATATACAATTATTAATAATACAATAATTTTTATACATAATTTTTTTACTCTGTTGATAATTTTTTCGATACCAAACTCTGTAGTGTCTTATGTACTACAGTAGTGTCTTATGTAGAACAGTAGTATCTTATGTACTACAGCAGTATCTTCTGTACAACAGTAGTATTTTATGTACTACAGTAGTATTTTATGTACAACAGTAGTATCTTATGTACTACAGTAGCAACTTATGTACAACAGTAATATCTTATATACTACAGTAGTATCTTATGTACAACAATAGTATCTTATATACTAGTGTGGTATCTTAATATGCACTTTACTTGACTGAAATTAATTACCCTATATGCAGGCTTACTAAATTGCTGTTCATTCTATATTGAGACTCATTCATAAATGCATGCCCATTTCGGTGACATACTATTATTCCTTTTTTCTAATTCTTAAATAGAAGTATATTGTATAATTAATCTTTAACTTTCATTATATATGTTGCAACACGCTGTTAAATCTTTGTTAGCCCGCGATAATAATTATCCATTTACTGTTGTATTAGCTTATAGTTACCAGGTGACATATGTGTTTCATTTTTACAAAAATCTAAAATGTTTGAGAGCTCTTATTAGAGAAGATAAAACGTCACATTAAAGTATTTAATTACGTCAATAAAAATGTATAAATAATACATATTATTTATGAAGAACACTTTTTTCCTTGTAAAAAGAAGGAAAACATGGGTTGCAATTATATAAACAGTATTTGATACTTGATTATTTGCCCTGTTAATAAAATTACCCATTTCAATTTTGGCAGCAGTTTTCTTATATAATTTACATGACCGAAGTTAATTGCATTACATGCAGGCTTATTAAAATCCTTCTCCTTTCACTAACAAGACTCTTTCATTAATATGTCTGGTTTATTCTGTCACTTTAATATCACTCAATTATTAACTTTGCTCGCATTTATCATTCGTACAGAAGTGCACTTGAGTAATTAATCTTTAAATATGATAAATTTCGTTGGGACACACTGATTAATTTTTGATAACACTTGCTAATTACTCAATTATGGTGGTATTACTATAGTTACAGGAAATCGTCAGGGTTTCGCCGCTCCAAAAGCTAAAAATTCTGTGAGCAATATTCAGAAAACATTTAGCGTTATCTTATACTACTTAATGATGTCTATAAAATGCATAAATAATATACATTACAAACATCAAACACTATCTTCCAACGTATATTTTGTTTAATTTAAATATGAGCTATTTTAAAGAACTACGTAAATAAACAACTCTCGACGTTTCGGCTATTCTTCATAACCATCGTCAGGAGAAATTCTCATATGAGAATTTTATGTATTATTTATGTAGTTATGTATTATTTATGTAGTTCTTTAAAATTGCTCATATTTAAATTAAACGAAATATACGTTGAAAGCAAGTGTTTAATGTTTGTATTTATACTTTTGTACTTTACTCCCTTACTTTATTCCCTTTAACCCATTTTATGCCGGAGATTGGTAGAACGACACATGACTTTTAATTTTTTTCTTCGTTACCTTGTTTTATCTGGGCTGCATCATGATGTTTTAAAGGCATTTTGAGAAAAAGGAGAAAATGTCTTCATGAGCTTTATTGCAGAACCCAATGTATAGGAATGCAACAAATAAATGTTTTTTTTTTAGGATTTACATAAAGCGTCAACATTAGCCACTTAATTATTTAGCGCGATTCTGACAAACGAAATCCATGTAAAATATGTTCAAAAAAGACATTATAATTTTGTGAAAAATCTCGGAACTTCAGCACCCAGAGTTTTTTAAAGCTCATCACTGAAGGTAGTTAATCAGACCACAGGGTCGTACACGATCCATGCCATAATTCGATTTATATTGATTACAATTCTCAAAAATCTTGAATGTAGTCATAAAGCTACATAAAATAAAAAATAACTATGAAAAAAATTTTTTTTTAATTTTTCTAACCTTGGCCTAAATTGAAACATTCTTCCTCCTTCCGATGCCATTCTAACAACCACTAATTATAAACTCTGTTCAAATTTATCATTTTCATGGAAGTATATCAGGATAATTAAATATGTAGATTTGATTATAAATTACGTTGAAACACTTTTTTTAATTTTCGATACCAATTTCGGATGATTCACTTATTGTAATATCAGCTTAGAGTTACTGCAGGACATAACGGTGTCACCATTTTTTTAAATTTCAAAATTTTGATAACTCTTACTAGGAAAACTGAACTGCCACTTTGCACTTTTTAATGATTTCTGTAAAACCATGTTAAGTAAATGATCCATTTTATTTATTAAATACTTTTACTTTTTAAAATGACAGAATATACAATTATTAATAATACAATAATTTTTATACATAATTTTTTTCTAAAAAAAAAGTTCTCAACGTAAAGTTCTTATTTATTAATATACATTCTATATCAAGAATTTATTTCTTCTTATGTGATGGAAAAGTTACATTTTAGTGGAGAAAAGAAAACCCCCATAAAATATTGTGACGATTTTCGGTCCTAAATGTCTTTTCTTATGTGTAAATAATGAGACGTATCATGTTTGTGTATCTTAAATGATTTTTAGTATTGTTGTGATAATTTTCGATGTTGAGATAATTTTTTTATGATTTCAGTAAATGTTAATTCTTCATTTTATTTATCTTACATATTTTTCCTGTTTTAAATGGCAGAATACAATGTTTAGTAATGCAATCCTTTTTTGATACTTAAATTCTTATTCTGTTGATAAATGTTTCGATGTCAATCTTGGATGTAGTATATTATACAAATTATATACTTGACTGAAACTTATTACCTTATATGCCGGCTTATTAAAATACATTTCATTTACGATTTACACTGATTTGTAAGTGCAGTGTTGCCAGTAGACTACTTTTTTAATTCGGATTGCTTGATTGCCACCACTTTTTTGAAGTAAAAATATTCACCTTATTTAATGACAGATTAAATAATTCGAGAATAAAATCAATCACCTTAATTTTAAAAAGTGGTGGGATTCAAAGAAACTGAATTTTAAAAAACGCACCCTACTGCATATTTGCATGCCCATTTCGATGACGTATTATCATCCACTTTTTCGTCATTTATAACTTACATAGAAGTAGTTAATCTTTAACTTTCAAAATACAAGTGGCGACACACTGTTTACCATTTGATAGCACTCCATAATTATTCATTTGCTTTTGTATTAACTTGGAGTTACCAGGTCATATAAGGGATTCATTTTTACAAAAATCTAAAATTTTTGGGAATTCGTTTTAGAAAACAAAAAATATTCATATACATTTATATCTATATTTATATAAATATTTACATAAACCTTAAAACATTTAATTATGTCAATAAAAGTATGTAAATAATACATATTATTTATGAAAAACACTTGTTTCCTCCCCATATGACAGAAAACATGAATTGTAGTGATTGTATTACTCAGTATTTGATATTTAATTATTTACTCTGTTAATAAAATTAGCCATATCTATCTTGGCAGCAGTTTCTTATGTAATTTACTTGACCAATGTCAACTACACTACACGCAGGCTTATTAAAATCCCCCTCCTTTCACTAACACTTTCATTAACCCTTTAACGTTCATTGGTTTCCCTATGAAACCACAAAACTTTACTTACGAAATTCAAAAACGACAGCAGAATTTTAATAGAAAAGTTTTCCATTTATTATATATGTGAAATATCGCTTTTTCTGTATATACAAATAAATTTGTTCATAATTTCCGGTGTCAGTCATTAATTTAAACATTTTAGCAATTGAAATGCTTTATGCGTTAAAGGGTTAATGTACCTGGTTCATTCCGTCATTTAACATTTCCCATTTATCAACTTTGTTCGCATTTATCATTCGCATAGAAGTACGCTTCAGTAATTAATCTTTAAATATGATAAATTACATTGAGACACATTGTTTAATTTTTTATAATACTTGATAATTATTCGTTCCTGGTGGTATTACTGTAGAGTTAAACGAAAACATGTTTCATCTTTCCAAAAGCGAAAGATTTTGAGAGCGCTATTCATAAAACATTCAGTGTCATCTTATGTCACTTAATGAAGTTATGGTGTCGTGGTGGCATATATATAATAAAACGTATCATATCGTATTAAACGAGAACATTTTATTCCAAAACAACAATTGTAAAAAGATGACATGATGTTGAAATTTTAGATGAATATTTAAAAGACATGTTTGTACAATCTCAGGAACAACATCAGACGAGATCCAACTCACTCGAGCTCAAAAACCAGCCAGACCCTTCAATGACGATGAAACACTCCACTCTCCACTGCATAATTCTTTGATCTACTTTGATTGACGTCCCCATCTATTCTCCCACTTTCACTTTCAGAGTACAACGAAATTCCTTTCTTTGGTCTGGATATCCATACAAAATAACTTCCTGACACATTTTAAACTCCTTCAGATGATCTGGTTATAGATAAAATTCACACACATTTGACATGGATATTCAAGGTAGAAAAAGCTTTTTATTTTTACTTGAAATGAAATAAGAATTTTCTTTCTTCAGTATAATCCTCTTTCAATAGGTGTCAATGAAGAAACTATTCAGATCATTCTTGAATTATTTTAATCCCATCAGGAAGAATCAAGTTGATGGCCAAACTAATCCCTCACAATGTCTATAAAACATGTAAATAATATATATTATTTATCAAGAATTTATTTTCTTCGTATGTGACGAAAAACTTATAATATCAGCTGATAATATCAGTTTTTGTTATACTCGTACAGCTGTTTACTCTGCCAACCTTTTTATTACGGGTTTGGGTCACCCCATGTCCCAGCGACTCTTCTTACTCTATTCACATCAATTTATAAAAAATAACATCCGCGTAGATATTTAGAAAAATACTTTTAGGAGATATCTACCAAAAAGAAACTTTTTGTAAATTGTGGTACGATTGAATATAAAAGTAGTAGCCCGTACTGACCCGTAATCAAAAAGTTCATGAAATTTTCCATGACATTCTTGGCAGCGGTATCTAATGTGCTTTCGTTGAACGAAATTAATTACTCTACGTATAGGCTTATTAAAATGTTTCGTGACCAAAACATAACATTACCTAATAATACACTTTGTTGGCATTTTCCACTCGGGCAGAAGTATAACTGAGTAATTAATCTTAAATTTGATAAATTATGTTGAAACACCTGATGTAACATTGAATAACACTTGCTAATTATTTATTTACGGAGGTATTTGTTTAGAATTTTTGAACAACATAAAAGTTTAATCTTACATGATTTGGAAAAGTTGAGAGATCTATTTGTAAAACGAAAAGAGCCACGTTAGCGTTTGCGTTTGAGGGTTTTCCTTTATTTTCATATGTATGATTGTAAATCCCAGAATATATATATTTTTTAATCACAGTTTGATGGTACAATATCTTTTATATCCCTTCATTCCATATACGGTAAAAAAAAGAATTGTGTTAAAAATATTTTTGTGTACAGCCATTTTAACATGGCTTCTAGTAACGGAAAAACACGGGCCTAACGCTCAAAAGGTTAAAGATTCACATAAACTGGTTTTCATTTTACCTACACTTTAATAAAAGACAGTTGTTTCATAATCTAAAAAAAATAAAAGTGGCTATGAACGAAAATATATAACCTCTATCGATTTAATACCAATTCAGAAAAGCGCTCTTTATCTTTAAAGACCTCTGAAACCAATATGTTTTCGAAAATTAAAGAAGCATTTATAAAAACAAAGTTCTTTTTTGTTGTTTTCACTGATTTTCGGAAACGTTTCCGAGTAGTTTTCATAGTTTATTAATCAGTTTTGTCAACCCAGAACAGGATGCTATCAATTCTTCAGTAAAAAGTTTCATGCTCAACAAACATGCTTTACAGACAAACATGATAAATTTTCAGCATTAAAACCCCTTAACTGCCCACGCAATTTGACGTGATCTTCAATACCTTATTTAATCACCTAATTTTGCAATTAAATAACTCGACGATTAGTTTTCTGATATAACAGTAAGAAAGTCACTTGTTATACGTGTTCAAAACACGGCTCTGCTGGTGAAAATTGGCTGGCGGTCATGCAAGTTCGCCATTCATATAGTACATGCTGGGCTTTTTCAAGGACGTATATATACGTCCGGAGCAGTTAAGGGGTTAACATTAATTTTAAAACTGATATTAAGTTGTTACTCTTGTATGTATAAATTAAATTACGCAACTCAAAATATTTAATGCACACCTGCCAACTTTCAACTAAACTTCCGTACAATGTGAGTTAATTTGATCCAGGTAAAAGCCGTTTCTAACCAGAAAATATATCAGAAAAAAAATTAATATTTAATTTCATGTTCTTGTGTGGAACCTATTTGATTTCATTTCTTTAACCCTTTGAGGGGCGGTGGTATATATTATATACCACCTAATTTTATTCCGATTCAAACCAGAAACTTTTAATAAAATTTTACTTTTTTAACTTTGACGAAAAGAAGTAGAAAAATTGCTTATTCTTATTTTGAACTAAATTCTTTCCTAAATTCCGGTGGGAATTCAACGTTACAGGAGCACAAGTGCTTGCCCCTGAAAGGGTTAAGCAAAATTCTGGTTTGAAACATGTTTAACCTCGGTTAAATTAACCTACATTGAACGGAAGTTTAGTGCGATGTTGGCAGGTATGTTAATGGAGAATAAATAGCATTCTAATAACCGATATTTTCGTTTGAGGAAACTGATTAATGCATTATAAAAACTACTCGGAAACGTTTCGAATAGCAATAACAGGGAAAAAAAACTTTGGTTTTATAAATAATTCTTTAAATCACGAAAATATAATGGTATCTCAAGTTTCTAATGAAAAAGAACGCTTTTTGGAATCATGGGTAACTCATGAGAGGTTATTCCATATTTTTGCTTGTGGTTGTATTATATTTTCGTAGATCAAGAAACATTTGTCTTTTACTACAATGTATTGGGTTTCTTGGAAAATTCGTTCCGTTTGGGAAAATTAATTCGTACCGGAAAATTTTGCCCGGTAATTATTAGACAGTTGCCGAGCAGCTAATTTCGCTCCAGGGGCTTCCGAGTTGCAGACAACTTAATGCCCAGTCTATTGTGAGTTGAGTGTCTTGTATTAAATTGAGCCTTTGGAAAAAGTTAACACGTTGACGGACACTTGCGTCTATAGCCGTCAAAGCGAAGTTCACTATGTGGCATGACGGCAATAGCCGTCCAAAACGAAACGGTCGTTTTTATACACTACGGCTATAGAAGCACAAATGTGCTTTTACCGGCGTACAAGTAGAAGCCCAGTGTCATGTTTCGTTCGTTTTCCACCTGTTATACGATTTGCAGCTTCAGTATGCACGTGCAGGGTGGATAGTGGTCAGGGAAAAAAAAGTAAAAAAAATGATAATTACCAGTATATTCTTATAGAATTTTTTTTATTGATTATTTGATCGAATAATCAACATAAATTTTTCTATAAGAATATACTGGTGTTTATGACTTTTTTTAACTGTATTTTTCCCTGACCACTAGCCACCCTGACATGGTTGTGAAGGGAGTAGTGCAACCTAATTAAAGGTGCTGAATTAATCAAAATTAAGTTTATTTAAGCAGATAGAGTAAAACTATACTTCTAATATTCTAAAAATTACAAAAGCATGTAGTGTCAATTTTCGAACTTCACTTGTTCCTACTGTCCGTCAATGTGTTAAGATGTAGTTTTAACTACACGATAAAGGAACCATTACAATGAAAATAATGATAATAAATTTATAATAAAAAAAGTAAAGCGAAAGAGATTAATGACAGAGTCTAAATAATGAGAAGAAACTATTAGACATTAGCTGTCGGAATTAAAGTCTAATAATTAAGTGATAGAATTTTCCAGTGCGAATTAATTTTCCCAAACGGAACGAATTTTCCAGGCAACCCAATATCACACTTTTTTCTTATTAAATGGCGAAACAAACCCCGTAAAATGTTGTGTGATATATTCACTTTTTTATACTTAACTATATCCCTCTTAGATCTACGTCCGTCTAGACAATGTGTTTTAAAATTTACTTGACCGAAACTAATTACTCTACTCGCAGGCTTATTAAAATATTTCCCCCTTCACGAACAAGGTTCATTCATCAATGCATGTCGTTCATTCAGCTGCCTTCCTAACATCCCCCATAATAATCAACTCTGTTCGCATTTATCACTCGCATAGAGATATACCTGAGTAATTAATTTTAAAATTTGATAAATTACGTTGCAACACCTGATTTAACTTTTGATAGTACATACTAATTATTCATTTAGGGATGTATTAGCCTAAAGTTTCTGGACAACATAAGTGTTTGATCTTAGAAAATTTGAAAATTTTATGAGCTATATTTTGGAACATAGAGAAATACATTAATGAAATATTCGAATAAAAATAAAGTATTGCTATGCTTATTCGTATATCTTGAAAACGTGTGTGTTTAAATTATACGAGGGAAAGTTATTAACACGTTTGCTGCCAAGCTAAAAATGCCGGAATTTTCATTTTATTTAGAAAGTTCAAATTCACACCAGAAAATAATAATAGCAATATTTACTTTGTTTTATTACAGACATTTCGTGATTACGTAAAATAAAAATTTTTCTTTTGAAATTTCCGGGGCGAATAACTAATTTTAGATTGAAGAAACGTAGATAGCACTACGAGTATACTCGTAGTTAGCAGCGAACGTGTGAAGTAAGTCACAAAAGATAATTAAATAATAACTTACAATGCTATTTACTTCAAAACTATTTTTATTTCTCAACATATTCTCCACCAATATTTATGTACTTATATCACCTTTTTATCAGTACCCCAATTCCAGCTGCATACGATTCTTTGGGTTGTTGTCTCAGCCACATTAGGACTTCAAGTTGAACCTTTTCATCATCTGTGAACATCATCTTGCTTCCAAGATGGTTTTTTAGTGGATTAAATAGATGAAAATCGCTCGGGGCTAAGTCGAAGCTGTATGGTGGATGTTGAAGAAGTTGATGGGAATATTATATCTCATATGATTTCTTTACCAATTTGAATAATTGTGTCAAAAATTAATCTAGTGTAATCACGTTTCCAGCGTTTACTGGAGGACCCATTACCTGTGATTTATTTTGTTGTGCTGATTCAGATATCAGACCAAATGCTATGATCATTAAGGTTAACTGGGTGAGTTAGTTCAGCCATATTCGTCAGGGATTGCTCAGTTGATAGAGCATTGGGAATTTCAGCAAAGGGATGCCGGGTTCGAATCCTGGCCCGGACTTTCGCGCTCAGTTGGGAAGATTAGATCTCATATGATTTCCTTACGCATTTGAATAATTGTGTCAAAAATTAATCTAGTGTAATCATGTTTTCAGAGTTTACTGGAGGTCCCATTACATGTGATTTATTCTGTTGTGCTGATTCAGATATCAGACCAGACGCTATGATCATTAAAGTTAACTGGGTGAATTAGTTCAGCCATTTTCGTTCGGGATTGCTCAGTTGGTAGAGCATTGGCAGCTTCAGCAAAGGGATCCGGGTTCGAATTTATAATTACAGATACGAAAAAGACCTTGAAAAATTGTAATAAAGTATATATATTATGTATTATATTATGTATTATAAAGAATTATAATTTAGAATTATAATAATTAATTTAGAATTATAACTCAGAATTTATAAATTATGTATTATAAAGAATAGTTTTATATTAAAGAAAATGCATTTATTCAAATTCGGAAACTAATATACGTAGCATGTCTTAAAAAATATATAATTAGGCCTATCAGCCTAAACACAGATATTAACTAACAATGCTCTAGTAGAGCTTAGCTAGTACCAACATAAGTGAATTACTATGAAATGCTATAAAGAATTAAAATGTTAATGATAAAATTTCTATAATTTTAGGATTATGCCCTTATCCATTTCACTGAGAGTTATTAATTGCTCGTGTATTCTATTATCATGAGAACGGTGGCAGATCATAATTAATTTATGAGGCTCTCTGTTGACTTTTAGTAACCGTTGATCACTGGAAACGATTTGTTACTTTCCGAAAACATCGTGTAAGGAAAGTATACAGTGGTCATAAAGTTTTTTTTTCCTGATTACAATAATATATTGCAGAAAAACTAATATAATTAGGCATATGTTTGTCTCAATATATTATAAAAACATCTATGAAGTTTTTAATACAAGTACTTACGTCAGTAAATTTTTATGTGAGCACCCTTGGTAGCTCGAAGAATGTCAAGGTGGTATTCCATTTCTCGCCACGTATTGCATAACATTTGGGCTGTGACACTAGATACAATATCAATGATCCTGACCTTGAGTGTTTCTTTTTTCTACTGGTGTTGCAAACACTCTGTCCTTTATGTACCACCAACAGAAAAAATCTAGAGGAGTAATATCGGGTGAACGAGGAGGCCATGGTGTTGATAGAATGAAATTTCTGGGCCATGGTGTTGATGGAATGAAATTTTTGCATAAGTGGCGCCATCTGATGGACTGAAAAAACTTAAGAACATGACTAGACTGTGTCACACTAGACACAGGATCTTCTGATCCTGACCTTGAGTGTTTCAATATCTTTTACTGGTGTTGCAAACACTATGTCTTTTATATATACCTAAAGAAAAAAGCTAGAGGAGTTGGTCCATACCGTCCGACCAATCTTCCAGGGAATTTGTCATCAAGGAACTCACGAGCGACGGTAGAGACTGAACTAAAAAAATTATCGTGAGAAAATAACTTTTCCATAATAAAAATTTTGCAGTATTACATTCAATGGTTATTTCGTAATATTTTTTTGTAATTAGGGAAAGACTTTATGACCACCCTATACTATGATCCTGCTTTCTAGGGGGGAGTGGGATTGAACAAAATAACTACAAAACGTCATTTCCGATTGAGTTTCCGGTTGGCGAATACGTTATAGACCACTGTTACGCGAACTGTATAGATTTTCCTAAAAATCGCCTGCCGGATTATTTATTTAAAGCATATTCATAGCTGCCAACTTGTACGCTTTTTTCGTACCACTAAAATTTAATAGTAAATTTTATCTTATTAAATCACCGCAATTAGTTAATTAAATAACACAAAAGATTCTATTAAATTTTAGTGATACGAAGAAAGTGTAAAAGTTTGCAGCTATGCATGTTTAAACGATTTTCAAACCATTTTAAGACTGAATGTACAGAGAAAATTCCGAAGGAAATGTGACAGAGTATAAGTGATAAATATTGAGGCGGTGCAATCAAGCATTAGTTGGGCAGAGGTAGCGTCTCAAGTTTCCAAACGGCAGGCCCAGCGTTCGAATCCAGTCGATTCCATAGTGTTCAGAAATTTACAAAAAATCTCTTCTTTTTTAGGTGCGTTCGTAATTATATAAATACGTGGCACCTATAGTCGTCGTTTAGTCCATCTGTTTGTCCGCATATAACATAGCAAAAGCTACCCAACCGAATGGCTTGAAATTTAATATATATAATCATTGAAGAATTTTATCGAGTTATTTGAAATTTTATGAAAATCAAATCAAAACTTTAAAAGATATTAATAAAAGTTTTCTTCATTCTATTAAATCCTATCATGCGTAATTAATTCAATCATATCCCATGATAAGTAATGGTTCTAGGTTGCCATGGTGATTACGTCCTATTCAAGATAAAGTCATATTATTTCCATTTTACTGAATTTAAAAACCGAATTTGTTTACTAAAATTGTTTAATTATAGCAATCTTATACCGACCGTTTTTTTAGATAGACGTTTCCAGAGAAATATATATTAAATGGAAAATGTGTTTAAATACGGATTTCAAGTTTTGAAATTTTCAAAGCTAGACTTAAGTTTCCCATTGGAATTTTCAGTAAATGTCAAGAAAAGATAAAATGTTGGCAACTTAAAATGTACTTATTTTATTACGGAAATTAATCATATCATAATAACAGACGATATAATTCATTTCACCGAAATAATAACGATGATTTTTTTCTTGTATTAAATATTTACGCATAGAATAATTTTAATGTAACAGGACTGTAATTAATTGTTTGTAAAAGTGTATTGAAAGTTAATTTCATAAAGTAAAATTAATATCTATAATATGAAAATCTGAATATAAAATAAATTTTGTATTAATGCATTTTTGCCTAAGAATTCAACAGCTATTGCACCAAGATCTGAATATTTATAAAACTAGTTATAGTACAAACGCACCTCATTTGTCACTTTTGACGTACAATTTTCAACTTGTTTCTTTTAGAAAGTACTTTTAAGTTACTTTCTTTCAAAGAACAATTTCCTCTTATTATGCATGTTATCTATCTATACTAATAAAAGAAAATTTCGCTCTGTGTGTCTGTGTGTGTGTGTGTGTGTGTGTGTGTGTCTGTTGGCGATGGCTAGGAAACTTTAGCGCACCTAGAAGTCTGTAAATTTAGATTTAGGTAGTCCAAACATTCTCCTGGTATACCTGAGCCTCAGAATTTTAAAATTTTGAAAATTAAAGTAGTTATCAATTAAAAACTGATCAAAGATCACAAATAAAAAAGTCATTATTCTGAAGCTAGCTGGCGCATGTGCAGAAACCAATTTCCGTATCTTCCGGAACAGAAGAAAGAAAGCAGAAGACATTCCGTTTTTGTTTAAAGTATTTCTAAATTCGCCATGGACAAACGGCTAAAAATACGGAAAAACCGTCTACATATTCTAAAAGAACATACTTTTAAGTCTCGAACGATCTGGTTGGTTTGAAAAAATTTTACATTTAACCATTTAAAAAAAAATAATCAAAAAGCATCGAATTCGTGTTTTTTTATTTTCTCCCGTTTTCCGAGCCTTGCATCTACCGGAATACAAAAGATACGGAAAAACGAAGGTCGCCAAATTAAAGAACTGTTTTTGTCCTTTTCAAAGCCACCTTTGGTTTTAAAAAATACAAAAATTAAACCTTCGAAAAAGTATATTTTCTGTATGCTATTTTGCGATTTTGGCAATTTTTAAATTTCGCATCGGCGATTCAGAGACAGGTACGAAAAACTAAAAATACCAGACAATATCTACATTTATTCCTTTTTCGACATATGTATTTGTTTTTGAAAAATACGAATATTAACCCTTCAAAAAAAAATTCGTGCGCAGGACTCTCTTTTGCGAATTCTGATTTTCTGCTATATATTAAATCTGGCATCGGCTTTCTAAAATAACTAAACATAAAGCAAACACACCTAAAGACATCTACGTTCTATCGGGTTTAGGCAGAAACCTTTAGTTTAAAAAATAAATCACGTTAACCCTTTCGAAAACGTTTTTAACCGTAAGTCAATTTTGCTTTTTTAACTATTTCTCCTATCTTTAAAAATCCGAATTGGCGTTTATAAACAAGATACGAAAAACTAAAAGTACCGTGCCTAATCTATATCCCTTTGTTTTTTAAAATCTGGTATCTGTTTTGAAAAAATTTAATTTTAACCCTCCGAAAAAAAAATCTTTTTCAAAACTCACTCACGCGAATTTCCTTTTTTTTGGTCCAGATTTAAAAATCGGCATCGACTCGGAAAATGCAAGTACGGACAAACAGTAGACTCCAGATCATAGACATCCGTAACATAGGTAAAATGTTCATCGCTTGAAGTTTCGCTAAATTTCTCGTAATTTTCAAGTAGTTAGATTACATTATATGATGTGTAGGAATAATATATTATGAATTACTAATTCTGCAAGAATTGTTACATTTTACCTACAATAAGAAATACGTCTTTACTTGAGTGCGTGAAGTCACATGCACATTATCTATTTAAAACATGAAAGCGCTTAAAGAATTCCAATATTATTGTACACATAGAAAAAATTTAAACATTGGTATTATTAAATATTGAATTTAACTAGGACATTATATTTAGAATGTAATTTAAACAAAATTTGCTAAAATTGCGTTTTGAAATTATGTGATTTTTGATGCAAAATAGTATTTCTCAAAAATATATTGTTTTTTTAAGAATTGTATTATAATTTCGAAACTGGTAAAATTAAAATGACACCATTTTGTTGAACTCAGAAAAAAATATATCAGTTTTTTAAATTAAAATTAATGTTTTATATGAAACAAATTACGTAATTTTTTCCTCATAAACTATTTTACTTTTAATCCCTTTTGTTTTAAAAGCCATCTTTAAAGAATAATTAATGAAGAATACTATAGTGTTTTCTTTAAATACAATTTTTATTAATAGCGGGCAACCTAAATACGTGGAGTTTAAATATGCTTCCTTGGTTGAGGCTAAAGCTGAGAAAAGTTACGATGTAATGATATCTAAATGGTCAATATTTGACAGACGATTTTTGAATAAATAAATTGTATCATAAAGTTTGAATACGCAAAAATATGTTTTTATTTCTTGAGAAATTTACTTTAATATTAACAAACCAGTAGAAACAATTTACCTTTCTACAATTAGGAGTTACATTATTTATTTTTATCTCCAAACACATTTAATTAAATGTTCTAACGCATTTAAACGCACTTATAGTAATGTTTGTAATATACGAAAAAAATCACACTATCTTCCCAAAATGACGTCAGTTACGGATTTCAAATTATAGTGAGATAATCTGAATTTTTCTTGGTATTTAAAACTATTGTCCATACGCAGTTTCTTTTTTTGGCAACGGGAAATAAATTGCATTAGAAATTGAAAAAGAAAATAGATTTATGTAATGATAAACTATGTGAGATAGTTGAAAAAAAATGGTAAAGATTGGTCTGATTTTTTTTTTTAATTTGACATTAATTTCCCGTGTTCTAAAGCATATGTACATCAAGTTTCGTTCAAATCGGACAAAAACAGTAGATTTATATAAGCAACATACATACCAAGAACGACTTTTATATATGTGCCGTCTAGTTGCAAAACCGGCCAGCTCCAAAAAATAAAATTTTGGGGTAAAGCTTATTTTTTGCCACACTTAGCCAAAATAAGATTGGAACCAAAACTCTTTAGTTTTATAGTCATTAGAACAGTATATTTGAAAACACGAAGTAAGGTGGCAGGGGAACATGAAATGAGGGGATTATTTAAATCTTTGTTTTGGATTTCGCCACTTTTGCAACTTACTTTGAAGTTGGTCTGTTTTGCAACAAACCAGAAATTATTTTGTGCTAAATTTAATTTGACATTGGGATTTTAGGGATATCAAATACACAAAAATGTTTGAGGAAGCACTGAGGAGAATTGCTTTTGTAAGCTTTTGTAGAGTGCCTACAGCTTGGATTTCTTGTATTACCATTAGGGCAGTACCTGAACTATATAATGCCAGAAATTATGAAAATGTAATCACAAATTTATTCTCTCAGATTTTAACGGTAACAAAAGCCCATTCATGCCCATCTAGGAAAAGCAGTCACAGGCGAGAGAAAACACTATAACGTTAATCTAATCAACAAGTGAGAGGTTATTGTGGGAAGAAGCAGAAGCGCTATCTATCTTATATGTAGATGGCCGCTTTTGAACATCACCGGTTGATGGATTTGGCCGGTTTTCAGCACATCGTGATTTTCAAACGCATATAACACAGGGGGTTGACTTGCTTAGGCTTGTTTATTGTTTCCAGATGGTAGAAACGTTTACTTAGAATTTAAATAGCTGAAAAAACACATTTTCAAATTTTGAGGAGTTGGCCGGTTTTGCAACTAGACGACACACACAGGGTGAATCTAAACTCTTGGACAAAATTTTAAGGGGTGATAGTACACATCAAGACAAACAATATTAAATAGGAAACTAAGGGTCCGAAACGTCTTCCGAAGGAAATAGCCGTCATTAAAGTTTAGGGTCCAAAATTTCAAATTGTTATAAAAAACGGAAAAATTGGTCGATTCGTTCGCGGTTTTCGCTAAAACTATTCTTTATGTCAGTATTTTCTTAAAAATAAATTTTAAAGAAAAAGGTAAAAAATTGTCGATAGAGGGCGCTTTAGACTTTGGAGTAACAAACAACTATTTTTTACCGTTATTTTTTGTATCTGATTAAATGCTTTCAAAAGCTTAGACTTAAACTTAAAATTTGAGCTCAAAATCTGAATCGTTGGGTAGGTTAAATAGTAGCGCAAACTGAACTGCGTTCAGGAGTTGAAATTTGAAACACCTCCCTCCCCTCCCCCCCCCCACTCCTGAACACAGTTCAGTTATTCCCGATCTTCGTGTCGTAGACCAGGCAGAAACAATATGAGTTATAATTTTCCAACTGGTCGAAAAATGTCCGAACCAGGATTCGAACCTGGGATCTCTTGAAGCTGCCATGCTCTACCAACTGAGTTATCCCGGTTGAATCTGGAGGACATAATTCACCCAGTTAACTGCGAAATAGCTCAGTTGGTAGAGCATGGCAGCTTCAGCCAAGAGATCGCAGGTTCGAATCCTGGCCCGGACATTTTTCGTGCAGTTGGAAAATTACAACTCATATGATTTCTTTACCAATTTGAATAATTGTGTTAAAATTAATCTAGGCAGGAACTACTACCCCCTACACGTAAAATAAACGATAGAGTAATGACAAAATTAAACAGAGAATTTATTCATAACAGGCATGAGCAATTTCTCCGCGCAAAATAAAAAGAAACAATTTGATGTATTCATGTAGTGCGCAATATGAATGAAGGTTTGCACGTAGAAAATGGTACACGCATGATGTTCGTGAGGAATCAAAAAAACTGCTCGAAAGAGTGTCCACCAGCAAAGATGCAGGCCTCACGCCGCCGGCAGAGGGAGTTGCGAGCATTAGTGAATACACCGGGCATCTCCCCGATATCGTCTACTACGACGGCAATCCTCGTAACCAGTTCCTCGTCGGAGTCAACGGTAAAACATAGTTGTTCATTACTCCAAAGTCTAAAGCGCCCTATATCGGCATTTTTTAACTTTATGTTTAAAATTTATTTTTAAATACATTTTTTATCTAATTTTGTCATCCCTTTATCGTTTATTTTACATGTAGGGGATAGTAGTTTCTGCCTGATCTACGACATCAAGATCGGGAATAACTGTACTGTGTTCAGGGGGGGGGGGGGGTTCAAATTTCAACTCCTGAACACAGTTCAGTTTGCGCTACTTAACCACTCCCAACGATTCAGATTTTGAGCTCAAAATTTAAGTTTAAATCTAAGCTTTTGAAAGCATTTAATCAGATACAAAAAATAACGGTAAAAAATAGTTGTTCGTTACTCCAAAGTCTAAAGCGCCCTCTATCGACATTTTTTTACCTTTTTTTTTAAAATTTATTTTAAAGAAAATACTGTCATGAAGAATAGTTTTAGCGAAAACCGCAAACGAATCGACCAATTTTTCCGTTTTTTAAAATCATTTGAAATTTTGGACCCTAAACTTTAATGGCCCATATCTCCTTCGGAAGACGTTTGGGACCCTTAGTTTCCTATTTAATATTGTTGGTCTTGATGTGTAATATCACCCCTTGAAGTTTTGCCCAAGAGTTTAGATTCACCCTGTATATAGATGTATAAGAAAACATGCGGTCGTCGGGGCTACCAATTGGTCCTTTTTTTCCATACTAGTAATTTTTAAGACACACTTTTACAGTAGGTTTCTACAACATTTCCAATAGAAATAAACTTCGAGGTGAGTTTCTACAAAATGTTCAAGAAAAATCTAAAAAAAGAGATTTTTGTATGAAAAACGGTATTTCAAAAGTCGGACTTTTTGGGACCCCTGGGTTGTGAATGGGCTGTGATTCTTAACGCAAAAGGTTTAGATTAAAAAAAATTGGGTCATACAGTGCAGTTTTTAGAAAGAATGGCAGCACATTATAAATGTTAATTTATATAAAATATGTAAATTTAATAGAAAAGCTAACATTCTTAGTATTTAATTTAAAATCAATAGAAGAGCTTAACGTCTTACTATTTTGTTTTAAATTCAACAGAAAGGTTTAAAATGTTTACTATTTTATTTTGAATTCAATTGAATCTTAAAATTCATATAATTTTATATTAAATTCGATAGAAGAGCTTAAATTCCTTACTATTTTATTTTAAATTCAATACAAGAGCTTAACTTCTTACTATTTTATTTTAAATTCCATAGAAAGTCTTAAAATTGAACAGAGGAAAGTATTTTCAACTAGGTAAATTATACCCAATGGTTGGACTATCATAGTTGAGATTTGTTCCAACAGAGCGAAAATATTCCGGGACCAGGAATCGAACCTGGGTACTTTGGTTTGTCGTACCAACGCTCCCCCTACTCAGCTATCCCGACGATATTTTGGCTGGCATATCTCACTCTTATTTGTAGGACAAGGCTGCGAACTGCAGCGCTAATTTCATTCATCCGAGCTATAACTATAGCATTTTACATGTTAAATCTGAAGTAACACGGAAACTCCTGTATACCATGTAATTAGGTCATAATGAACAGAGGAAAGTATTTTCAACTAGGTAAATTATATCCAATGGTTGGACTATCATAGTTGAGATTTGTTTCAACAGAGCGAAAATATGATTTTCGCTTAAAATTCATATAATTTTATCTTAAATTCTACAAAAGAGCTTGGAATTTTTACTATTTTACATTAAATTCAATAGAAGAGCTTAAAGTTCTTACTATTTTATTTTAATTTCAATAGAAAAGCTTACAATTCTTACTATTTTATTTTAAATTCAATAGAAGAACTTAAAATTCTTATTTTTTAGCACTTTCCAACCTAGTTGAAAAGTGCTTATGACTTCGGTTTGTCTGGCCGTCAGCCGTCTGCCGTCTGCCGTCTGCCGTCTGTCCATGCTCTAACTCCCGTAAATATGCTCGGATTGCTCTGCAATTTTTATATGTTATTGTCGTTATCTATAGCATGTTCCCTATTTCAACGGAAGTGTGTAGCACTGATAGTTTTTTTACAGGGACACTCAAAAGAATTCCGTTACATTGCGGTCTATGGTGAAAAATCATTTGCGGTTTATTTAAATAATGTTTCACTATTTTAAACGCATTGAAATTTATATATATCACTAAGGTGCATTAGAAGAAGCTTAATATGGAATAGGGTGTGCATAGCACTTATAGTTACTTTACAGGGACAGTTAAAAGAATTCCGTTACATTACGTCTATGGAGAAAAATCGTCTGCGGTTTATTTAAATAATGTTTCACTATTTTAAACGCATTGAAATTTATATATATTACTAAGGTGCATTACAAGAGGCTTACTACAGAATAGTGTGTGTGTATAGCAGTCATTTACAGGGACACACAAAAGAATTCTCTACTGTCTGTTAACAATAATTCCTGGAAGTGCGTTTTAAGTTACTGAACGCGATTTTAATTTTAACTCGCTTTTTGTCTATTACGTGGTGTGTATAAATTCTGTAGATCCTATACAGGGCAGCACAAAAGTTCGCGATATCATTTCCGTTTATTGACAGAAACTCCAGAAGGATAATTTTTAAACTGTGCTACGCGTTTCCTAACTAAAACTAAAATTTAGCATCCTATATAGAATATATACAAATCTATAGATCATATACAGGGCTGAATAAAAGTATTCGGATATTTTTCCGAATACTGTATCTGTTTGAAATTCCTGAAATTATGTTTTTAAATATGTTATGCGTTTTCCAAATTGTTGACTTAGATGTTATCTTTTAGCTTATTAAACGGTATGTTTTGTAAAATTATTTTGAAAGCGTTGGAAAGTGCTACATAATCTATGCTTGACGCATGATTTTTCGTTCTTGTTTATTTTAAATTTAATCTATGGTGCAGATGACTAAAAATAATCATTTCACTAAAGAGCATAAGCTCGTTTTCACATATTCTTTCAGTTAGCATTTAATTTATCCTTAAAAATATATTTTGTTGTTACAAAAACATTTATCTAAATAAGAAAAAAATTACTAGGTTATACGATTTATGTGTAATTCAAATAAGCTACACTAAACACGTACACATTTTCTTAACCTCTCTAGGGAACAATAAGAGTTGTTATATTTCATATTTGCATTTCAAAATCTGATTTTTTTTAACATTATTATGGGC